>JAMQGT020015306.1:0-106321 GCA_024447675.2 Pterophyllum scalare | reverse complement strand
GTGTTATGTAACCTACTTCGTTCAGTTACGTATGCTTCAATCTGCAAGTGACCTGAGCAATGACAATGTCCTCTCATATAGGGTTAAAAAATCTGGGCATTGATGCATCCAATATGACAAAAGAAATGAAAAGAAAAGAAATCTGGAGTTTATTCCAGTAGGCTTACTTCATGATCATGTTAAACTGGAAATAGGAAAGCAAACAGACTGACATCAGCCCTGTTCCAGGCGCAGGTTTAGCTAACAACTGAGTTTGTGAACACTGAGATGAGGGAAACTCCATGTTTTCTGTTCCAGAAAGGGAGTTAGTGTCAGCTTGGAGTCAGTTATGAGGGGAACAAACTCAACAGAGTAAACCTGCTCGCTGGCAGGTTTTCTTTAACAAACTGAGTTTCTCTCTAACTCCTCGCCTCTTGCTGCACCTGAGCCATCTGGCCAACATTTGATTCATTTCCTCATAAAGTCACTGTCAAAGCACATAGTAGAGCAAATGAATTTGCAGAAGTTCACATTTTTAGAAGTACTGAAATCCCAGTTAGAGCTTAGTTTACTCTTTTGTGTACTTAACATGAACACTTTTGCAATCCTGCAATCATTAATGTATAAAGACAGAGACAGTGAGTACATCATGGATTAATAATCAGCTCAGAATAAGTTCTACAGAGTCTATATCTTCCTAACTCTGTGGACTCTAATGCTGCCAGGCTTTCAGCTTCCTTGCACTGCAGATGTTTACTGTGTGTTACTGCAGCAATCACTGCTTAAATAAAAATGATCTGCATAAAGCTTTGGGCACAGAACGCACTGATCAGTGATCAATGATTTGTCATGTTGTCATCAATCACACTGATGGAAACATTTCTGCCACAGTTGGAAATTTTTGTTAGATGATGTGAACATTTGAGTGAGGATGAGGCTGAAGATTGTTAATGTTAAGACCTGAAAACTGAACTAAATTTATCGTAAAGTGTTTTTTAAATGCAGCCACACGCAGTCTGCTATCTGAACATTACATGTTGAAATTTGTTCACAGTTGGAGATTCAGTCATTAAAGGCTGTCAGTGTTTTGAAGGGCACAGTGTCCATAACTCAGGGCATGAATCTTGACACATTTTCCACCCAAACTCACCTAAATCAGACTCGGTGGTTCAACTCAGAACTGGATCTGCCCAAAGGCATCATAAGCTTCAGAACGGCTCAACGAACCCAGTCCACATGCACAGTAGGACAGAACAAATAAGGATCAGGGATTCAGACTGGATCGGGCCCAGATCCAGTCTGGCTCCAGTCATTTCTTATCTCATCCCATCTGGATCTGTTCATAATGACTTCGTTTTTCCCAACACAATCTGCATTCTTTATTTAAAGTGGCTCATCCTCCCAAAACTGAAATACTTACTAATAAAACTTTTTTTTTTTTAATCTATTTATGCATTGACTTGTGGGCAGATCCACCCTCAAGTCAGTCTGTTGTTATTTGGGTAACTAGCAGGTCCGTCAGGAAACGGTGTCTCATCTGTTTCTCTAAACTTTTATTCTGTTTCTGTCACTTGCACTTTGACCCCGTCAGGCTACAGCTCAATAATTTGATTTAAATATCAAATGTGAAATTAAGATTCCAGCTTCATGTAAATGAAAGTTCATGTTAGTGTTTAGATTAGATTTTTGTTGACGTGGCACCCACAGACACAGAACCTGAATGATATTTGGCAACTCGGAGCAACTATGGACAAAAATAAGTGCAGGCACCGCGATGTGGGTGGGATAAACCTTCAGGCGAGTGACTGACTGACTACCCATGAGAGTGAAGAATACTGTTGATTGACATTTGGACTGCTGGTAAATACATTAGAGGATCACCTCGGCAACTGGAGCCTGAAATGTCCGCAAGCAACCAGCTGGCAGCTTCAAAGCTATGTGTGACAAACAAACTCTCCTTTAATGTTCCCCAGTTCACAATCTGACTTAATATCAGCCTCCACTGATAGATGATGGCTCTCCTACAGCCACAGCAGAGATGTTTTACTGAGTTACTGTTAATGTGAAGATTCAAGTATTAGTAACAGTTCACATTTAAATAAATGAAAGCTGGCCAACTTTCCAAGTCTTTTCCAGACTTTAAAGTTTTATCAGTAAAGGTAAACTTGATAAGAAATATCTAAACGTTTATAGAGCTGTCTACATGTTAGTCATAGAGATTTGAGATATTTTTGTATAATTTTGGAATAATGAGCTATTTTACATCAGGAATACAGACAGTATCAGGGCAAATATGCCAGTGTGGATGGATCCAGACAGAAGGAGCTGAGAAATGACTCGGGCTGATCCAATATGGAGCCTTTAGCTTCAGTGGATCCAGTCGGGAGTCGCTGCCGTCTGGGTAATAACCTGTTGGGCACATTAGTAATGAAAGCCTTAAAGAAGGAGAGGGGAGCTTCTGTCATGTCTGGTTTAATAAAACAGGCAAGTTTAACAGATGCACACCTGACCAACACTTTCAAATTAAAATCTCTGAGAAATCTTTTGACAGACTGAATGTACAAAGTTTAACCAGCTGTTTTATTATAACACACCACCTTTATTTTATTTTCGTATTAAATCCCATTGTACATATTGGCAGGTAGCACACACTGCGCTCCAGTCTTTTAATTCAGCTCAGATTTTTGATAACTCAAGATGTAGGTTTCTGAGCTGAAGCTGTTGTGGTCCTCACAAGACAGCCAAAGACAGATCAAAGTGAAATTAATGTGACTGATTGAACAGCTATTCTTGGTGTGCATTCTGTGTTTTAGTAGCTGCACTTCCAGCAGCATAAAAGAGACTTTGCAGCAGATTAGAATTAAGTATAACAACATTTATATGTTTTCTAAATCACTAAATTAATGCTTTAGAGCCTGCGATTCTCTATCTGAGGAATCTTTCAGGAATTGTGATGCTATTTTCCGGAGAATTGATTGTTCAGTAGGTGGTGATTTCATGCCTGTTGGTCTCTAATCTGAAACTTAACCTGCTCTGGAGCAGGCTAGATGATGAATTACCAAGTAAGAAGTGAACCACCTTCACACAGAAAGCCCAGGGTTAACCCTGAAGGTACCTGGATATGCCAAAATCCTGCTTGGTAGTACAGGCCTCTGGAAAAATGCAGCTGTCAGAGCGGTGGGTTTTACTCTGGTCCAGTTTGTCTTGTTAAAGACTACGGGAGGCTTTATTTTATGGGGGCGGGGTTTTGTTTGTTTGTTTGTTTTGTTTTGTTTTTGGAGGTGGTGGGAGGGGTGCAGTACATGTATGGTGAGGTGTCTAGTATGAGTCACAGATGGGTTCAAGGTGGGGGTGAGATCACATCAAGGATCGGCTCTGAGCCCCTTCTTGTTTACAGTGGTGATGGACAGGTCGGCCGATGAGGTCAGGCAGGAGTCTCTGAACTACAATGTTCACAGACAATATTGTGATCTGCAGTGAGAATAGGGAGCAGGTGGATGTAAAAGAGCCTGGACAGGTGGAGGTATGCTCTGGAGAGAAGAGGAATGAAAGTCAGAATATACGTGTGTGAATGAGAGGGAGACCGGTGTAACAGTGAAGATGCAAAGAGTGGAGACGGTGAGTGTGGATGAGTTTAAATACCTGAGGTCAACCATCCAAACTAACAGGCAGCCTACAAGAGGGGTGAAGAGGGAGTGCAGGCAGGGTGGAGTGGGTGGAGACAGGTCTCAGGGGTGACTAATAAGAGAAGAGTGAAAGGGAAGGTTTAAAATCTAACGAGACCTGCTGTGATGTGTGGATTGGGGACATAGCAGTGACAATAAGACAGGAGGCCGAGCTGGAGGTGGCAGAGCTGAAAATGTTAAGGTTTTTGTTAGGAATGACCAGAATGGCCAGGATTACAAATGAGTACATCAAGGAACAGCTCAGGTTGAGCGGTTTGGAGACAACGTTAGAGAGGCGAGGCTGAGATGGTATGGACAGAAGAGGTGCCGAATAGGGAGGGATAGTGGTTATACTGGATAAAGGATGCTGAAAATGAAGCTCCTAGGCAGCAGGATAAGAGAGAGACCACAGAGGAGGTTCATGGACATATTTAAGGATATGCACAAGTGGATACTAGCAGCAGGGTGAGTTAGAGGTGACTCCTAAAAGGACCAGCTGAAAGTAGAATAAGAAAAAGTAGTACATTATGAAGGCATATTTATTCTTTATGCTACTTTTCTTTTCTTTCTTTTTTTTTTGTGCTTAAATAGGACATGCTCACTTTTGTTCTGTCCTTGGGCACCAATTGTTTTTATGGAAAAACGTAAAACACCCCAGGACACGTGCTCATCAATAGTACTTGTTTTATTAGTCTGAAGATTCGACTCATTCATTAAAGTTATAGTGTGTAAAATGTCAGAAGATTGTAGAACGCAAGCAGCTGAGTTCTGTTTTCTCACCCCTCCCAATTTAAGTGGATAATCCTAGCTACGGTGGCTGCTATGGGACAAACATGTTTTGGTACAAAAAAATACAATTTAGACTGCACCTCATAATGGCCGCGGCCAGCTGGCGTGTTTCTCCCACTGTTTGGACTGGATCCGGATCCACCCTGGAGTTTTTCAGTCCAGTGTGTTGTTCCAGGGTAGACACAGGGGGGGACACTTTTTTCATTATTTTTAATGGTCAATGAACAACTTCACAGTAATTTCTTGTCAGTCCTAACACACACACACACACACACACGGAGATGCTGTTTGCTTGAGAAACTTAAGAGAGAATGTCAGCAAGGAATTCAAATATCACTTTAAGCATGAAGAACAACAAACAGTTTGTGAGTGAAAGAGAATCAAATCACTTTTCACCTTGTTGGCATAAAGCAACAAATAATTTAGGATGAATTAATTTATGAACATAGGTAGTTATCAGCTGAACATTGAAGTGAAAACATCTTCTTCATCTTCAGCTCAGCCTCCTGTCTTTTTGTCACTGCCTCCGTTTCCAAACCACACATCACAGCAGGTCTCGCTGCCGTCTTGTAAACCTTCTCTCTCACTCTTGCTTCTATGTTTCTCTCACAAATCATCCCTGACACTCATCTACACCCACTCCACCTTGCCTGCACTCTCTCTTCACCTCATGTTATGCTCATCAACTTTATACCTCCTACAGCTCTGCACATCACCCATGTTTTTGAAATTGATCCCAGTACACTCCTTCTCCATTCCTCAGGCATCCTCTCACTCTCCACGATTATGTTAAACAAGCAGGTCAAAAGGTCCACTGCCCTCACTTTCTCCTTACTAATCCTCTGAACTTCCTGGTTCACTAACTGTCCTTCATCGGTTCTCCTCTCGCTCTCATTTTCTACATTCATCAGGTCCTCAAAGTGCTCCTTCCACCTTTATACACTGTCTTCATTCCTTAGTACATTTCCATTTCTATCCTTAAGGAGTAGTTGCTGGTTGTTGTAAAGTAGCGGTGGAGATCACATTTTTAGCATTTGACTTTTGGAGCACCATTGCATTTTGGTACCTTTTATCTCCCTTTATAAATTCCACACTCCCAATATACAAACACCCAAACGTGTACCACCATCATCATATACATACACACAATTACTTAGTATTTACTCATTCACTGATCTGCCTTCACACACATGAATTTGAGTGACATCTCAATCTTAATCCATAGGGTTTAATATGATGGACCCACTCTTTGCAGCTGAAGCAGCTTCGACTCTTCTGGGAAGGCTTTACATTTAGGTCAGGAGTGTTTGTGGGAATTTTTGACCAGTTTTCTTCCAGAAGCCAAATTGTGAGATCAGACACTGATAAACCTGTATAGACTATGCAGTGTATACCTGACTCCGGGGGTCCAGTCTTCCTTACTGTACCTCTCACAAAGTTCACCGTCAGGGGGAATAACTCTGTCTGATCACATTCTTTCCTACCGTAAGAATTTCTTGTGTCTGTTCCCTGTAGGTTAGTACATGTTCACGTCAGTGCATTGTTTGAGTACTTATTTAACCTATGGTACCGCTCACAGTAGGATAGGTTAACATTAACGTTAGCATAGAGGTTCTCCTGGGAACCCCAATACCTGCTCCAAATAAACAACTGGGCATTAAATGGGTGCTTCAGCTGCAGCAACATGATAATTTGAATCAAGTATGTTGGAGCATGGAAGCACCTAAAACAAGCAATCCCCAGAACAAGAGGTGAGAGCCACTACTTTAGCATTACTGCCCTAAGCAGAGTGGTATAACTGCATAATATTGCCATGAGGCAATTAATGAAATGAAATCTAAACTTGTCATCAAGCAACCAAATATACTTCCTTACATATTTACATACACATGTTTGTATTAATAACATCATTTCACATATCTGTAAATAATATTAATCTTACCAGTTGCTGATGCTGCATGAAAGGTATGTGCCACCCTCTTTTTATTGCACAGTCTTGCACCATTACATTATAATAAATAAATAATTGAAGGGACCGTGTAATAACAAAGGATGGGGTTTGTGGCCTGAGGGCAACATCATGCCATAGAGGTAGTAATTAATTAACAATCAGTTTGCCATTTATTAAAGATGCTTATTATAAAGTGTTACCCTAATTTACAGTAAAACCTTAATTCCTTCTCTTAATCATTCATTTGTTCTCTTTTTTTGCTTCTGTGCTCATCCATAATTTTGCGCCATCTAGCAGACGTCATACAGTTTCTTGTAGCTTCGCACTTTTTGGTCTTGCTATTTTGCATATATTTGTAGATATTTGAGGGACTTTGTGCAGAGACCCAAAAGGCTCTGGGCCTGTTCCTGGTTTTCCCATTTAGTAATCCAACCATGTCATCATGCCAGAGAGCCACATGACTGAAACATGAAAAACTCTGCATGCAAGCTAAGTGTGTGCTCTGCCACCTTAACAAGTATAAAAATAGGGATGTCTGTCAGGAAAGCAGAGTGTCCTAGCTGCCCACATGGCCAGTCAAGAGAATCCTTCAGCAGGTAGCTACGGAACAGCAATGACATGCCGAGACAGAGACAATTGTGTCTTCACCGGGGATGCCAGTGGAACATCTGAAAGGTTTTGCTCTCAGTAAATTGCCAAAATAACTGGATTCCTGTTGCCATGGTGGTTCGTGATGTGCTTCTAGGCGGTGTGCTACACAAAAAGTGGTGAACTCTTAAAAAAGCCTTGAGCTGAAGGGCAACATTTTGTATCTTTCAAGAAACACACTCTAGTCTTCATTAGGTTACATTGCTCTTGGACGTTCAGTTTTGATGTTGCTTTCACGGGGAAAAAAGATATCTCCAAGAGTCTGCCTGGTTCCATTAAACTTAATTAAACTAAAAAATATAAACAATATTGAGACTTTGGACAAGGTTACGAGCAGCACCAGTGTCTTCGGGAATGTGATTGATGAGACTCTGTGATTAAATTCATTCATGGCCGAGCAGTTAATTGTACACTAATAAAAAGTGAATGTCACAGAGCCCACAGCTATCAGACCAACTGTCCTCCAGAGATCTAGGAGTTTGTGAGGGGTGAGACCTCACCATTTTTTTTTTTTTTTAATTTTAATCTGCTATCAGCGTATGAAAGGAAAGGGCTAGTCCCTGTTGTGTGGGGAACACAACCTTGGGGTGAGTTTATGCTTCACGTTTTCCCTAAAGATGAAATTACGCTAGAGGCAACAAACAAATTAATTAGCTGGATTCAGCATTTGATGGAAAGCGTATATATATTTAGTATATTACTAAAGAGCTTTAAATAATACTGCTGTCACCTGGATTTTTTTTTTTCATACAGCACTATTATCTATGGTTTGATGTGACTGCTTGGTTTTGCAGATTCAAATGTTTTGCAAAAGATTATTTACTCTCTTGACAAAAAAAGAAGGAAATGTGTCTCAGCAGTTAATAAATAACAAATAAAATGCCCAAAACTTAGTCATAGGTGTCTGTTGGAGGAGAGTTTTACATCTATAAGGACAGAGAGAGTGTTTTAGGAGCTACAACTAGTAATTGCATCTTAATTGGCTTAAATTACTAACCCAGCTTTTGTTAACAAAATGTAATTTAAGCGATATAAATGTAGAGTTTCTCCAAATACTGAGAGAAGTTGACCAGTTCTTTAAGATAAGAGTTTATTGATCATGGAGGATTAAATCAATTGTTACAGGAGCACAGAGAAGAGGGCAGCAAGAGGTAGATGCACAAAGCTTTGAGCTTTAATTCCAAAATGTCATTAGCAATAGGTTTAAGATCAATAGTTTGGCCTTTTTTCGGCTGTACATAGACATTACTGTAAAGATTCACAAATCACAGTGAAGTTTGCTAAGCAGTTTAAAGAGTTTGTGTGGGAGGTGACAGGTGTCAGAATACAATATTGAGAAGTATATGTAGTCTAGAAACTTGGGTCACTCTTGAAAAAAGGGGTGAAGGAATTTGATACTGAACAATGAAGCCAAATTTACAGCATTAAAAAGCAGCATTGTTTCCAGCCTGGTAATTTTTTTAATAACTCAAGCTTTTGGATAAAGGCCTTTTTCACTCATTTGAGCTACTGGATTGGACTTCTCCACTGTGTTCATGCTGTTGGTGCCTTTCGGAGCATTTTTAATGGAATTATCTGACTTATATGGTCTTGCGTGTGGTACAGAATGTCCAAGAAGTTTGTGCTTCCGTTTTGATGAGTGAAATTCTAGGATTTTGTTAGTTTGTTACTTTGCAGATACCGTACAGTATGTGTGTCCGCATCACACCTCTACCAATTATGAACACATCTTGACAACCGAGCTTGCTAGCCCTGGTTAAAAATTTTGCACTATACCCTTGTGTCCAAATGTGGCCACTTCTGGCTTCAAAAGATCCAACATCGTGGCAGTCAATGCTCCCAACATAAGGCTTCAAAATATAGAATGCAAAACCAGAGGTTGAGGTTACAGTGGCTCCCTCCATCTGTTATCCAGTCAGTCACTCAGTGCCATGTACCATCAGTTTCCAATACACACCCTTTAACCCTGTGGGGTTAAGGTGTCATTGGGGACAATCCCAACATTAACCCTAACCCTAGGCAATCAGAATATGTAAGTTTTGTTTTTATTTAATCTTTTTCCTAAGTCTTGGAAATCAGGAAAGAATAAAAAAATATAATCATTATAACTGGCACACACACACACAAAAAAAAATTTTTTTTTTAAAAAGACAATTTTGCCGTTCTCCAAAATATAGGGTTGGAATAGCAGCAAAACTAATGTCAAGATACTGTATTTTTCAAGCTCCAGAGACTAATGTCAAGAAAGTAATCAGAAAGCTCAGAAGGCACTGATAATAGCATATCTGATAATAGCTTTGACAGAAAGACAGAACTGCTTCAACTGAAACCTTTTACTATGCCTTTGTTCAACTAAGCTATGACCGCTAACGTCTGTTTGTTTGCGGTAACGTTGTGCATGGGTTTCCATGCCTTGGCTACTAATGGTTAATAGGGGCTTATGGTGCTAACAAGCTGACGTGTGAACACCTAATTAATTGCCAAAAGAAAAACAGTCCAATCAGTGGTCTTTGAAGAATATCCACTTGAACATGAGTCCCCTTGACACAAGGTTCTTTCATATCAACTTCAGCAGCAATACTGCATCACTGACATATTCAACAACATTTCATTATGATACATGATATAAAAACAACATTTTGTACAAACATTTTGGTCACCAGAGGATAAAGCAGAGTTACTCGACCCCTGACTGTACTAGTACCACCACTGGATATTTTGTTTTTAAGATGTGAGAACTTGGATTGAGATGTTCCAGGGGATGCATTTCACCCATGTCTCCCCGAATAACCCTAAAGAGAACATTTGGATTAATACAATCAAATGACTTTCCCTCTTAACATTGAGGAAATTCATTGAGTTGCCTCAGTTTTTATTTCACACTATTATCAATTTAAGATTTTACATCATTCATTGCTTTTGTTTACAACAATTAATGTATTATTATTATTATTATTATTATTATTATTAGCCTAATAAATGTAGAAAAAATGAGAAGATTAAATGACATGACAAGTGCAGACAACAGATGATTCTCTTCTAAATTACATATTGCATGTAGAATGATCAGAGGACCCCCTATGATCAAGCCCTTGGCAACAGTGGGAAGGAAAAACTCCCTTTTAACAGGAAGAAACCAGGTCCAGGGAGGGGCAGCCATGATCATTTGGGGTTGAGTGGAGGGAGACAGGAGAAAAGACATTTTGCAAAAGAGAGACAGAAATTAATGCTGATTAAGTGTAGACACAAAGTGAAAAGACGCGAATAAAAAACCCTCAATGCATCATGGGAAGTCCCCAGAAGCCTAGGCCTATTGTAGCTAAAGGAAGAGTTGAATGTTTCCTGATCCAGCCCTAACTAAAAGCTTGATCAAAAACGAAACTTTTAAGCCTAATCTTAAAAATACAGAGGTGCCTGCCTTCCATATTCAAACCGGGAGCTGGTTCCAAAGAAGAGGGGCCTAAAAGCTGAGGGTGCTGCCTCCTACCAACTTTTAAACACCATAGCAACCACACTTAAGCCAGCAGTCTGCGAGTACAGTGCTCTATTGGGGCAATATGGTACTACGAAATTGTATGACATTGAAAATGATATTGAAAATTATGCCATGCCTTCTAATGATACTGCCTAAGGGAAGCATGTATAATGTAAATAAAATTGGTCCTAGCACACAACCCTGTGGAACTCCTAATTAACTTTAGTGTGTGAAAAAGTCTCACCACTGACATGAACAAATTGGAATTTATTAGATAAATATGATTCAAACCACTGTAACGCAATATCTTTAATACCTAGGGCATGCTCTAATCTCTGTAATAAAATATTATGGACAACAGTATTGAATGCTTCACTGAGCACTAGTAGGACAAGCAAAGAGATGAATCCACTGTCAGAGGCCATAAGAAGATCTTTTGTAACCTTCACTAATGCTTCTGTACTGTGAACAATTCGGAATCCAACTGAAACTCTTCAAATAAACCGTTCCTGTGCAGGTGATCAGTTTTAAAAATACTCTTTCAAAAAAAATTTGAGATAAAAGGAAGGTTGGAGATTGGCTAAGGATGCTGCTATGTTCACCTACACAAATTTTCTCCCCTACTTTTGCTATCTTGAGGGTGGATTTTACTGTTAGCCAACCAATCACATTGCTGCCTGCACTGTTATAAATTGTTCTGCTGCTGTACTTTGAAATCATAGACAGTTTGCAGCATGAAGCTGACTGAAACCAACAGGAATCTGTGGGGGGATTTAAGAGGGCACAATGTCACTTTACCATTGCTTTATCAGTAAATGCACAGCACAATGGCACAGCTGGCAGACATTAGCAAAGTATGCCTCTCTATTTTATGCAGTAGCACACTGGAACCAGGGGTGCATGGCAGGAGGAGAGGAGCTGACAGCGAGGAAACTGGTGCCATAGACTAGAGGTGACCAAGCAGCTGTACAAAAGCATTGAGTGAAGTTAGATAAAACAATGAAGAATTAATCTGAGTTGAAAATGTTGTAATCTCTGTGTGTGTTGGGTATCCAGAGTAACAAGTACACATTGTTCTCAAACACTAGAAATGTTGGACATGCAGCCAATGCAGCTGGTGCAGATGGTGGCACAATGGGCCGCCACACAGCAAACATGCAGCAATACAGAATTCCAGTATGGTGCCAAGGGGGTAGACACCGGGCAATGGTGAACTCAGGCTGCTTGAAGATGCTGGTCCACCAAACCCTGGCTCGGCATGGGGCGTTGTTGGAAGCAGAATGGGTGGAGATTTAGTGTGTAGTGTGCCTTTGCACCTGTTACCATTAATGGAGGTCCCATTTGATCACACTGCCATGGACCTCATTGGGCCATTTCACTGGAGTGCATAGGGATATCATTTTGTCATAGTCCTAGTGGATTATCCCGAAACAGTGCCACTGCCAGGTGGCGTTTGACAGAGTGAAACATGCTCTATGTGAGGAACCCCTGTGCCACATGCTTAACTTTCTGCACCAATGAGCACAACAGATTACAGACTGACTCCATCTTAATGCACTTTTATCACCATCGTCATGCGCTAAAGTCTCTGAAGCTAGCAACTGACTGTGAGTGGTCACAGGCCCAATCCCCATCTTTAAAGCAACCATTTCAAAAGCAACAAGACTGCAAGTTCATTGCTCACAATCATAATAATTTTGGTCGTGCCATGGTCTTCAACCAGTGTTTCCTCTAGTGTCACCGTGGAATGATGGGAAGGAGTTCTAGTTTCAGAAACTAGACATTGTTTACTTTTACTTTACCTTTTACTTTGGACTTACAGTTCTTCTGTTGTGAGATTTAGGTTTTTTTTGTATGCTGTGTTGGTGACAATTCCATATAAAGAGGAACTAAATCCTAACCCTAAGCAGGGTTTCACCCAACTGGTGGATGTTTGGAAGTTGAACTCCTCATTTCCTATAGAAATATAATCCTTAAGCTGTGTTTATCATTTATAATTTTTTTTCAGTTGAGACAACAACTGAGATGACTAAAAGCTGTTTCTTTCTGGGGTGTCCTCAACTAAATGTGCATTTGGAGCCAATTATGTGAAATAAACCTTTTAAGAAGCAATTGTGTTGCAAGGCCACACAGAAGAAGGTTTGGTGAAATAGTTGAGCCTGTGTGTGGGTTGCTGGTCATTCTGCTGCACCCTCACTACACTTGGTAGCAGCATGGACACACATAACCTCTCCAGATTCAGACAGCTAAAGCATTCTTCGTGTCCCCCCTCTCTGATTGGTTGTCTCACTTTCACTTGCTGCTAACCTTGCCAGCTGACGCTGCTTCTCTGTCTGACTCGCAGATTGAAATACTGTTAAAATAACACACTTTTTATATTTATATTGCAATCAGTGAAATCAGCCCAAGAGTGAAAGTACTCTGAAGATATATATATATATATATATATATATATATATATATATATATATATATTAGTGTGTCCAGTATTTTTTTTTTTACTTCTCTGTGGTAACACAAAGCTAAGAGCTCCAGTGCAAACATCTTGCACTATGGGTATAAAAGGTCCTACATTTAACATGGGTAACAGCCTTTCATGAAAACATACTTTGAAATGAAAACTTAAAATGTGTTATTTTCTACTTGTTTGCTTCCACATTTTTTTTAAAACACAAATGAAAGCAGTTTGTGCCTGTTCTGCAAGAAACTCACTGTTTGGACTGAATAAATAAGATCCCCCTATATGCGGCCACCGCAACCAACTGCTATAATCACTGTCACCACCACCCACATCCACCCTGAGGAATCACAGAGACAGATGAGGACTAAGGTGTCAGTGCCATTGGAAGGCAGGGAAAGTCAGAGAAGCCACCTGGAGCTACTGGGTGTCAGTACCAGACCTCATGCTAGCATTGCTTCTGTACCTGCTGTATTTTTAGCCTGAAAAGACGTGGCGCAACAGTGAGTCATATTTAGATTGGCTGAACTTTCAGAACTCGGCTGAACAACAACATTAAATATGTGCATTTAAGGACACTTTAAAGTCTAATGTGTAGGATTTAGTGGGACCTATTAGCAGAAATGGAATATAATAGCCATAATTATGTTTTCATTCATGTATGAAAATATGACTTGTGTTTTTGTTGCAATGAGCAATTTATGTCATTATACTATCTGCCTGCTATGAATCACATTTTCATACTGAACTGAAGCGTATTCTCAATAGTGTTTGAAAGGTAAACATATTTTCTGATAAAGTCTGAACATGTAAAGTCTAAAACATCATACTTCTGGCTAAAATAAATCCTTTGCAACATTAACCATTAGACTGTATATAAAAGATGGAGGTAGTATCCAGGTCTGAAAAGTAAAGCTAATACAGAAGTGTGTGGAACACTCTTTCGTGTGGCTAGCAGAGAACAAATTCACTGGCTGTAAAAAGAAGTGTGTGAGATGTCATCTGTGACTGTCCTAATAGATTTATGGTCTGTGATATTTTTACTTTTTTAATACATCGTGATATTTATTTTGTAAATTGTGCTCCTGCTGGAGTCAAAAAGGAGGATAAAGAACATTTCATTCTAATGGGAGTGGTCTCATAGGGCATGAGATGAACAACATGTTGGCCTGAGGTATAAGGTAACAGTCAGCACTACCATCATCAAATCAGCAAAGCATAGAAAATCTTTTTAAAAGAATGGCGATCGTCCACCCACTGGAATTCCAGAACCTTAGAAAATCAATGCCAAGTAACAGTAAGCAGCATTTACTCGGGCACTTTATGTAGTTTTTCCTTTAATTTTCCTATAAGAACAGATTTTGAAAGCGGTGCATAAACACTGTTTCCAGAGAGGTGAAGACTTAAAGGGCTTCTTCATTATTTCAGGCACATTTTAATAATAAACTTTAATAACGTCAGGGTAATGTGACTTTATTTAAGTCACATATCTTAAATAAGGCCTGGCAGGCATGGATAGTACAGTAACCTGGAAACATTTTGACTCGGTGCATATTCTCAGATTTCAGCTTAGTCTCTTACATGTGAGGATAAAACTACTGAATGTAACTCTTTTCACAAGCATTTAAGAAGACAAAGAGGATCATTGTTAACAAGCATCTCACTTTCTTTCAGAAACATCTTCAAAGCAAATTTTCCACACAATCAGCTGTGGAGTATCTTAAGTTCAACTGTTTGAAGTCACAGGAAAGGAGTGTTCATTGTTGTGGAGACAAACGTGTTTACTCACAGACCTCAGCTTGATTACAGTCCAAAGAGGCATTCTCACAGTGCTTATTCACTGTGGAAATCTGACCTAATTTTGTCAGGGAAGCTGTACTTTGAAGTTGGAAATTAGACTGGGGAAGTTTTAGTCTTCCTTTTAGAAAAAGGCATCTTATCAAAGACTTTTTTTGTTTCATTTAATTCTTAATATCAAAGCTTTTGAAGACTCAATTAGCCACATCTCTGGTCTTGTCATAAAGCTGCTTCAGTCTTAGATTTAATAGAGGGTCGTAGAGAGCTTGATGGGCCTGTGATATAATGCTGGCTGTTGGAATTGTTTTGCGCAGCAGCATATTTCAGGTATATAATATGTTAGTAAAGCATTACAGTACTGTGAATGAGATCATTCAGAATCCCAGGGCCATTTCACAGCAACACAGACCATGAAGCATCTGGTTATTGGCTGTGTGCATAAATCCAATCTGTTAAAGAGAGTGCTCTGGCTGCGGTGCTAAATGACAGAGCAGTAAGGTTCACAGGACGACAGAAAGACAGATCTGTCCAATCAGCTGACAAATCTGCAGACTTCTTAGTAAACCAAAAAAATTAAATCGATAAAATTAGCATCCGCAGACCTTTAAAAAAAAAAAAAAAGACCTATTTAGGAGCCACTGTGTTCAGGCATGACAAACTTCTACTGAGAGCTCACTCACTGCTCACCAGACCAACCCTGAAAAAAGCACCTTGGAAAATCAGCTCATTTTTTTCCCCAATGATTTGTATTATGTTTTTGATAAAGTTAACTCTATAGAAAATAACAGAACCAGTCAAACACTAGACATGAGAATGTGTCCAAATGTTTAACTAGAGCTGTGCATATGAAAACTCTTTATTAAAATTTTATGTTTTTTGGGGAAACTGTAAAAACAGCTAGTAAAGCTGATTTATGTACTTGTCTGGTTTATATTTATTATTGGTGGTTCAAATTGAACTTAGCAGGAAAATTAATTTACAGAATTCTAACATTTGTAAGAAGGCCCAACTTTTCTTAAGTATCATATAACTGCATTAAATGATCTAATTTAAAGGCAGCGCACATAAAATAATTCTGCCAGACACAAGTGACTGCAAGCATGGCTTGCTGTCCTTTGGCTAGTTAGATTTTAACAGATTAACTTAACTTTTAGTTTATTTTTTATCTTTGTCGCTACAGCGGCATGGTAAATGACTCAGAAACACCATGAGGGATAATTACATCAAAATGTCATGGTCCTGGGCCAGTGGCCCAGTGTTTTGAGTTCCTTTTTGTTTAGTCCTGTTTTCTTGTATTTTGGGTTGTGTTTCTTAAATTCATAATTCCACAGAGCAGGAAATGGTAGATAAAATGAATTTGCTGTCTGTCAGTTTGGAGCTGCTGTCTGAATGATTTCCCCTCTGGTTTATGTGATTTTTTTTTTTATTGAATATTTTATGGTAAGTTTTTTTCATTTATTAATCTAAGACATCTTCAAGCAACATTTTGGTTTGCAGGGTAAAATGAGGATGATTTGCCCATGATAATAAACTACTGTTGCTTAATTAAGCCTCAGTATGTCTTGGTGCATAATCATGGCACACTCATTTACAGATTTCTCACAATTTTAAAGAAGCCCAAACTCTTCTGCCAGGAGTAATACGAACTCTGCCACATTCACTTCAGCTGATTGATGCTGGCCAAAGAATTAATGCCAAGAAAACAGCCACAAACACCGAATGCAAAAATAAACTTCATGCCCACCAGCACCTTTTTTAAATTTATTTGTAATTAACTGAATACATTCATCTTTGCTGTGTTAGGTGTACTGCCTCCCTAAAAGACCAGGCTTTTGTGTGTTGGCTGTTCCGTGGTGCTGGAAGAGATTCTTAATCATTTGCTGTGCACACTGGGTCAAACACACGCACACCTATTTGGAATGTACCATTTAAAAACCCAAACACAGAAGACTTTTACAAATGCGCTTTGCAAATAATTAAATATTCAGAAGGTTCAGGCAAGGACACTCCTAAGCTCCATTTTCTACATTTCCAGGGAAAATGTATCCCACCCACACACTCCTCTGCAGAAAAGAAGAGAAAATCTCATCCTTTTCCTTTACTCTGACTGGTCATTTAAATCAAAGCCTGAAGGCAGAAATTACATTGCAGGGGTATCATATAATACATCTTAAAGTTTGAACAAATCTAGTTACACTGTTTTTCCTGATTCTAAAACTTAGCTCAGGGCTACTGATGAGTTTCTTCTTTACTCCCTTGGAAAGTGTGAGTTTCAACAAATTGGCAGGACTAGACTGTAGCTGCATGGACGCTTTGGAGTTATGAAGAGAGTTTCAAGAAGTTCTTTGTGGCAGCAGCCTATTAGAGAGCATGTGGCCCTAAGACATAGTTCACTTTTGCCAGACACAAAGGCGACACTTTTCTCGCTGAGATTGAGCTTTTTTTAAATATTAACTTGCAATTAATTACATATAGACCTGCAGTGAATGTGCACATGACACATAATTACAGCGTTTCACTTCTGCCAGGTATTTGCCAGCATGACAGAGTGCCTCATACGATCCAGCACCATCTGTTAAGCTCCCAGGAAAGTGTTGAATGGATTGTAGTGTGCTGCTCCCCAGAGGTTACACATCTACATTGCAACTTGTGTAATTTCCCATTACCTTTGATACGTTAATATCTGTAGCTTGGATTATTGGAAGTGCAATTAAAAATGCTAAATATGAAAAGCATGATTCAATATTTACAGAAGGGTGATAAATGAAAGTATATTTGTCTGGTCAGACTCAATTATTCTACCCATATCTACTACCAGCAGATTGATCAAATGAGGCTATATAAGCCATCCATAATGTTAGTGGGATGTTTTCCCTCATTAAGGTAATTTTTTCCCAACTTTGTTCCATTTTTCACACTTTGTTTTCCCAGTATGGCTGTTGTCATAAGTGTCATTATTTTCTATTTATGCATAACATTATACTATCTTACACTTGTTTTTGTTACTGTGATATTTTTTTTGCAGATTTTTGATTGCGTGAAAAATAATTTTTGGTTTTATTCAAAGATGTCAGTTGCACAGTTCGAATATTGGAATTCTGTGGTCTGTCAGATCCCAGTCTGGAAATCTGCAAAACAATTCGAACTTCCTTTCCACAGGTTCGTGATCTTAGAGAGATAAGACCGTGAATTTGCAAACAGATGAACATGTAAAAATAAACACTGAAAAACAATACAAAGCTTTTTTTTTTTTAAATCGTTTGAGCAGAGCTGCATTCCTCAGCAGAGAGTAATGGTATCCTAACACTGTTTTATCAGTAGCTTCTTCCATTTGTCACATACCCAGTAACACTGCAGTGAGATGTGAATCTGTTGTGAATCAGGGGCTGACCTGAATTTCATTTGTATATTTTGCTTTACTTGATAACCTATTTTACATGTTTGCAAACTAAGACTGCTGAGTTACCTTATGGCCTTATTACCTTATGACCTTGTGAACCCCAAAGGCTGTCATAACTCAAAAACAAATACAAAAATTTCGTGAACGTTCAATTCAAATGTATTCAAAATTTAAATATTTTGATTACATGCTTTGTGTACCATTTAACTGAAGTTAAACTGCTTATTAATTCATCTAAAATATTTCAGTAATGACTTATATTTAGTACTTAGTATTTTAACTCTTTCGGGGAGTTTTGCAGTCAGGAGACCAACAAAAAAAGGCAATTCTAACTAAAACACATAAACAAAATAAATTTTAGGGGGGGCTTCAGTGGTGTTAAAATTATAATTTTATTACCTCAGGCAAGCATGTGTAATGTAAATATTCCCACTTGTTCGTCTCTCGTCTTCAACAGTTTAGGGAAGCTGCAACTCCACTTTCACCTGGCTCGCCTACCTGCTCTCAGCTCCACCAAGGACCAGCCGGAGCACCCGGTCTCCACCTGACTGGCTGCCTCTCCAGTAGTCAGATTTTTCACACACCTGTATGTTTCCACTGCTAAAGTCACTGTTCTCCTGTTTCCCAGAGCTTCCCGCACATGTGAAGATTAACACTCTCGCCAGAATCACCCACCTGTCTCTGTCAAGTTGGTCCCATCATTCCGCTTGCCTGTCCACCCTCCACCTACAGAGCTCTTTAAGAACAACCCAGTGGACCTCCCCCTTGTTGCCTCCTTTTTGTTTCGAGTAAGCTCACCAACCTTCAAAACCAACAACATTCTGAATCGGCTCTGAGTCATCTGTTAAAAGATCAGCTTGGACCAACTCATCTCTCATCTCTCCCAGCTTGTCCGCCCCCGTGAACTGAACTGTCTCCCGGAAACTCCCCGGCTCCAACCGTTCTCTGAATCTTACTGTGCAAATAAACAAGCTAAACTGTCGGCCTCACGTCCTGCTTCAGAGTCTTATGACGCATCACTATATCTGGCATTGACAACAGTCTTCAAAAGATTGCACACCTGGTGGTTATATTGGCATGTTTTTGCTTTGTTGTTGTCATGGAGCCATGATACACCACAAAAAATATATATTATTATTTCAAACTTGAGAGACGGGAGACATAGGAAACTGTCCTTGTTTTATATCAAAAATCAGTCTGAGGCTGAGGGAAAAGCTCATGTGATGCTTCAGCCTGAGGTAGACAAATCTTCAAAGTTTAAACACAGAGGAATGGAAAAAAGAAAAACAGTAAAATACACGAACATGGCCGCTAATACACCTGAGTGATCAACACAAGTCTATAAGGGAAGATTCGGATATGCCATTTATTCATTTATTTATCTATCTCTCTTTTTTGATCCCGTCTGGCAGCTTTTGAATCAGAATCATGATCTGATTTGACTGTTGTGCCAAACATATTTGCTTTTCCAAGATGAGCTCTAGAAGCTCTCTATAGGCTCCTCCCATCCCTGCCCGTCAGAGGAGCTGACAGGCAGAGAGGTGCTAGAGATGGTTAAGAGAGAGAGGGAAAAAATAGGAGAAAAGATGAGAATAAAAGCACAAGTAGAAAGACGCAATGGGTCACCTGCTGCAACTGTAAGAAAACACACACAAAAAACAAACAGCACCTGAAAAAAACAGTGAAAAATCAACAATCGTGTGTGTGTGTGTGTGTGTGTGTGTGTGTGTGTGTGTGTGTGTGTGTAAGCAAGTTTTAAACACTTTTGTTCCAGATGGGAGCCACGAACACACTCACTTGCGTGTCACGAAATGTACTTGATAATGAGGGTGAGAAGCTGCAACACTGCACCCCAGGAGCCAGAGGCAGAAGGAGAGATCCAGGATATCCGGGCTGTCTGCAGCTCCCCCGGAGTACTGAAGAACCTGAAGTCGCACATCCCAATGACAACTGCATGCTCATCCCAGCAGAAGAAGGAGGGAGGGCCCAGATGCAGCCCTCATGGCCAAAGGGCAAGACCGCTAGGGAACCAGAGGCTGGCTGGTGAACAGGGTCCCAGGCCATTATATGAGTACATAAACCCAGATCAGATATATTATTAAATAAAACCACACAAAAAGCAATAGAGATGGTGGTGTAAGCATTTACATAACCACCCAAAACGGCTAGAAGCAACAAAGAAACATAAGAGCCTCTTTGCTTGAAAACCTAAACAAGAAACTGGAGAGTGAATCAGGTCAAGGTCCTGATCCAAAAGACGAGCAGCTGTAAAAGAAGAGGAAAAGATATTAGATGCATGAGGATATAGTGGTATAAAAGCGCACTTAAAAAATAATCCTTGCTATGTATAAAAATGTTAATTAGTGGCTCTTAGGACTAGAATCTTTACACACTACATGAATATATGCTGACTGTGAGCAATTACTTTGTTCAACTGGAACTGCTTTCTAAAAACAGTGCTGCCAAACAATCAAAATACAACTTGGTGAAGCATCTTCTCGTCTCTCCATCTTTCAATCATCCATCTGGTTCTCTATTATCTCTCCCGCTATCATTCCTCATTCTCTCTGTCATCCTTCTGTCTCAATCATCCATCTCAATCATCTATCCGCTCATCCTGTCTCTATCACACTAATGTCTCTATCATCTCTCTTTCTCTATTTTCCAGTGCAGCAGATTTCTGGCTGAGGAGGTGGAACTGCTGTTTTCAATTTTTAAAAAGACATTTTTATGCCACATGATCTCTTCGAACAAGTCTTACAGCTTCTTCGAGATGACAGATCAAAATTAGACAATTCACCCCTTAATGTCATCCACCTGGATTTGCTGCATCTTTTTTATCTCCTGCTATTAAATTGGGTTGATTATCATAGCCAGGGACTTCAACATTCATGCTGAAGAGCCATGAAACGCTACAACTAAGGACTTCCTGAGGATTATGAACACTTTCAGTTTGACCCTACTCACACTGCAGATATTTGGTCTTCTTCTTGACCATTAACACCTATATGAAATCATTTTCAGTGACCATAAATCTGTCTGTTTTAATGGTTCTTTTGACTCACAGTCTTCCTCTCATGTTTCTTTAGGCACAGCCCCATTATTTCTTATCTCTTTAATTTTTCTGCCTCTTCTGATATTCTTCTGATGAGCTGCTTGTTAATTCTTTTAACAAACACTGCCTTGCATTCTCAATCAGGTCTCGCCTTACAAAATGTGTTATTTCTCGCTTACCATGGCTAAATGATCTATCTCATGGCCTCTGATGTTCCTGTCGAGAAGCAGAGCGACCATGGAAGACCCCAGGTTTGGTTGTCTACAGTGAGTATTTCAAAGAACTTCTTCACTCTTATAATGAGGCAGTAAAAGAGGCTAGATCTGCTTATTTTAGATATGTCATTAACCGTAACAAGAATGAAGAAGTTACTTTTGACTGCTCCCTTGTTCACCAGGGGTCACTGCAGCGGGTAGCTCCACATGTTTGATTTGGCAGAATCTTTACACTGGACACCTTTGCTGATGTAACCACAAAGAGATTTGTGAGCATGCGCTGTCCATTATTATTATTATTATTATTACTAATGCAAGGTTGTATCCCATTCTACTTTAAGCGTACTGAGATAACTCCTTTATTAAAGAAAGCCTCTTTTCAGACATAGATAAGTGAAACAACAAACAGTGAAACAATAACATGATAAGACATATGCAATACAAACAAAGATGAGACAAACAAGAGTCCTTATACTTCAAATGAAATGTGTGTGTGTGCGTACATGCACAGGTTTATGGATGTTTTTCTGAGCACCTGCTTAAGTCCCATAGTGCATTATTAGAAGGGGAGCCAAGAGGGGTATGGAAATTAAACCAATCAATGATTAAAGTAAACAAAATGAAAATAAGGCTTACAGCTGTTCGTCACTGCAATCCTTGCAGTATAGGACAGGCAGCAGGGATTATTCAATGTAAACATTCACTTATTTCACAGTTTAAATTAATTTATTTTATCTCTCAGGATCATTCTGTTTGGCTTTAAGTCTGAATTAATTTCCTTTTCTGAGTCACTTCCAGACCTCCTATAGGAGGAAGCTGAACCAGGTCTAACCCCTATGAAAACTGCTCCCAGGCACTGAGGAGGGGGGCAGTTTTTTGTTAGGGACTAGAAACACTGGAGAACCTGGTTGTGTTTAAGGGAGTAAACAATGGCAATCCACTTTCAATAGCTAGAAAGGTTGTGTTGGAATATCACTTGATACCACATGTCTTTGAACTGTGGGAAGAAACCTATGCAGGCACAGCTAGAGCATGCAAACTCCACACAGAAAGGCCCGGGCCAAGGTGGATTCGAACCAGGAACTCAGCCGTTCTTCTAGCTGTGAGGTAGCAGTGCACCACCATGCTGCATCAAAAACCTGATGATTATTATTATTATTATTATTATATAAATTAAATTCAATGAAAGGTTGGGACTTTGAATAGCTAAAGAAACTTGGCATTTAGTTATGTGAGTATGGTAGTAATAATGATGATAATATCTATTAACAACAATATCTGTTTTATCTGAATTTAGAAGTAGGAAATTAGAGGCCATCCAGGCCTTTGTGTCTTTAAAACATGCCTGTAGTTTAACTAATTGGTGTGTGTCATCTGGCTTCATCGATAGATAAAGCTGGGTATCATTTGCATAGCAATGAAAATTGATGCAATGCGTTCCAATAATGCTGCCTAAGGGAAGCATGTATAATGTAAATAGACTTGGTCTCAGGTTGTCAGAGTGGCTGCTTCTGTTAATCATTTGAAACAAAGATGTTATTTGAGGGTCTGAGGAATGGTAAGTCTGATACTGAAATATCTTTACAAACTGTTCTATATCTAAACAAGTACTGTCTGATGGCTGACAGTGGATCCATTTGAGAATGTATTAAAGTTGACTGTCCGGAAAATACTGGTAAAAATGTAGAGCTTCCAAGCCTCCTTTGTATTATTAGTTTTAGTATAGTTCCCAGTTTTATTTGTGGTGTCTTGTTTTTTTCAGTAGAATCTTGAGCTGATTGAGTCTAGAGAACTGAACCAGCTCATACATATCATCTTTGTTTACAAACCACTTTAAAACAATCACAGCTGACACAAAGTGCTGTACATTAAAACATACAAATAAGTAAATAAATAAATAGAAATTGCGTAACTCTGTCGGGTTTAAAAACATACAGTTTAACACTAGGTCTTGTTGAGGTCAAAAGCCATTGAAAAGAGATTGTCATGGAACAGCTGTGTGGCAGACAGGATGAGGACCCCAGTGCAGGATACACCAGACAGAAGTAAAAGTTAACTCAACTTTATTTGCAAGTGCTAAACAAAAAGCCAGACTGGACAGATCTAGTGGCAAAAGAACAAAAATACACTAGACTTGAATTCCAGATACAAGGCAAAACAGGACACAAACACACAGGACTTAAATACACTAGGGGATAATGAGGTGAGTGGAAACAGCTGGGAACACAGGTGAACCTAATTACATTGATGAGACAAGGGGAAACGAAACTGAACACAACACACAGGGACCAGATGCCTATCAAAATAAAACAGGAAGTGAGACGAGGGAACAAAGACGAAGACCTGACACAGAACGCTGGGAGAACACAAGGAACTAGAAATAACGAACTAAACCCCACAACAACAGGAACCCAGAACAGACAATAAAACAAAAACAAAACGCACAGAGTCCATGACAGAGAGAGGTTTTAAGAACAAATTGCAAGACAGATTGCAATTTGTCCAGGGAGAACAGATGAAAAATAGCCTTTTGGCTAATTCTGGCACATTTACAGATTGTTTATTAATGTGCATTGTCCCTACCAAATAAATAAATTCAAATTCAAAGAAGAATTTTAAAAGTGTACAGTGAAGGGGCCTCTCTAACATGCAAAGGCAAGTTATTTAATAATTTAGGAGCAACAATAGAGAAAGCCCTGTTCCCTCTAAGCTTCCTTCCTTCCTCGGTACTTCCAGGAGCAGCTGGTCTGCTGACCTGAGAGACTGACAAGGTATGTAGGGGTGAAGAAGCTCAGAGAGGTAAGGTGGGGAATATTGTGCAAAGATTTAAAAACAAACATAAGATTTTAAAGTCAACCCTAAAATATACAGGCAACCAGTGAAGTGAGGCCAGGACAGAGATTATGTACTGTTTCTTTCAAGTTTCCGTCAAAAGTGGCACAGCTGCATTTTGAACTAGCTGCAGATGTCAGAGTAGCTATTGACTGACTCCCAAATAAAGTGAGTTACAGTAATCCAGTCAAGATGAAAGCATGGATGACTGTTTCAAAGTGCTGCCTAGAAAGAAAAGGTTTTACTGATGTCAATCGCCTTACATGATTAAAAACTGGACTTAACCGTGGCTCTGGTTTGGCTATCCAATTTAAAATCACTGTCCACCCTAAAACCAAGATCAGTAATAACAGGTTTAAAATATATCTCCAAGGGTCCCAAGTCAACAGAGGAGGACACATGTCTTCTGAGGATAGAACCCAGAGGCAGTAAATACAGCAAGAAAAGCAGTGGCCCCAGAATTGAGCCCTGTGGGATGCCACATGACAGAGAAGCAGCAGATAAGTGAGCAGTTAGGCAGCAGTTAAGTCAAGCAAAATCAGAACAATGTGGTTACCAGAATCACATGCAAGAAGGATGTCATTAAAGACCCTAATTAAAGCAGATTTTATGCTATGAAGGGTTTTTTAAACCTGACTGAAAAACCTCCAGGACGCTGTTCTCTTCTAAAAACTGTTTCAATTGACAATATACAATTTTTTCTAAAACCTTGTAAAAAAATAATTAGCCAGCATAGTATGATCGAAGCCAGGTTTCTCAAGCAGTGGCTGCACTGCTGCATATTTAAAATTAACAGGAACCTCACCAGAGGACAGACTGCTATTTATAATGGCAAGAATAGGCTGCCCTATACTAGATAAAATTTCTTTAAAAAATCATGGAGGGACAGGATCACGGGGGGAACGTGATGGCTTAATATGGCCAACCACATCCTCTAAAAGTGAAAAAGGCACAGACCCAAACTGAGTAAAAACAGCAGAGCAAGGGACTGAAACAGAGGGGCCAGAATCAGGAGCTGTGATAAGAGCCCTGGTAGTAGCAACCTTTTCAATTAAAAAAAATCACAGAAAACTATTGTACATATCAGGAGAAGCTGCAAAACAGGCATTCTGTGAAATATTAAGCACATTGTCAATACTGTTAAATAAAACATGTGGGTTATGGCTTTTGGAGGAAAAAATTTTTGCAAAATATTCCCTTTTTGCCTCTTTAACTGTGCTCTGGCAGTGACACGAGCAGTCTTCTAAAATTTGAAGAGTCACCTGCAGCTTATCACTTTTTCCACCTGCGTTCAGCTCGGCGACATTCCCTCCTCACAGCACAAGTTCTGCCATTAAACCAAGGCTCAGGCTAAGTTTTAGGCCAGGGGTATCAAACTTAATCACAGGACAGGTCAAAATTGAAGACTTAGTCTGAGTTGCGGGCCAAACAGGATTAACAATAATAATTTTAATCAGTAATATGAATTTGAACGGCCAGAATACAGCAACTTTTTCCTCAACACATTACAGTTTTTCTCAATTGCCAAGACACATTTCTTGAAACCATCCCACCATGTCTCTAAACTGTAAACACAAAACTCAATTTTCAAACTACATTCACGAAACCTCTGACTCTTCCTGCAAAACCAAACTATTGCCTCAAAACAAGTTCAAACAGCGCTCAAAAGCAAACAGTGTTGTCAGATCAGACCCCGAGTCAATGAAAATGAAAAACAACACTGAACAGTCATTACACACAACATAGAAAAAAGGAAAACACCACGATCAGATCATAAAGTCTTTGGAAATAATCTTTACTGTTCACAAAAGTGCTTTTTCAAAACAAAACTCCTGTTTAGCACTTGTAGTACATATATACAGAAAAATACATATATATCGTGTCCGTTCAATCGCAATCGAGTTCTCGGTCACTCGCTGGATCAGCGTTCTCCATCCTTGTCGATCGTGTACAGCTTCATTTATTTCGGTGATTGTCATGTTTGTATCCTTTTTGATGGTGTCAAGCTAGTGAGTTCTTGGTCGGCCTTGTCCTCTACCTCCGCTGACCATTCCGAGCATGATGTCATGATGTCAAGCAGTGACTTCTATCACGTGGCCGAAGTAGGCTAATCGCTGTTTGGTAATTCTGGCTTCTAGTGAGCGGTTTGATTTGATTCGCTCCAGGACTTTGAGATTGGTGATACGTGCTGTCCACGGAATTCGTAGGAGTCTCCTCCAACACCCCAGCTCAAAAGCATCAATTTTCCTCCTGTCTGATTTCTTCGTCGCCCATATTTCGCTTCCATATATCGCAATTGGAAACACAATGGCATGGACTAGTCTGCATTTGGTCTGGTGGTCCTCTTCCTCCTCTGCTTCTCTGATTGTTTCTGTCCATAGTGAAACCTCAAGGACCAGGGCTCCTTGTACTGGCTTATATTGGTTTCTTCACATCATTAGCCACATGTGTGATCAGTTTTGAGTTGCTGTGTTTAAGTTGAGACACCTATGCTTTCACTGAGTTTCACTTTTGCTACCTGTGCTTACCATTATGCAACCCAAGTGCATTACAGTGCAAAATGTGAAAATATGTTTGCAAGTTGTGTCTAACTAGGTGAAAAGTGCTTAAGGTTCTGTCAAAAAGGTGACCATTTCAATAAATCAGAGGTTTGGAGCAATGGTTTTTGCAATTGAGAAAAACTGTAAATAAAATGTAAAATTAAAATTTTCTTCAAAAATCACATCAGGAAAAGTGAATATATTTCAAGCTGATGAAAATTTGCAAAATTTTCTACAGTAATATCTTCATATGCATGTTCCATTGCCTCCTATATATTCTCCCTGGTGTAGGAAGAATACACCTTCCACCTCCATGCAGAGAAAAACCCTCTATAGGTTTGAGGAAGGGGCTGTAAGGTGGATGGAACATGTTCATGTAGCGCTGGTTGTGTGTGAACCACTCGCGTATCTGAACAGCACAGTGAAAGTTCACATTGTCCCAAACCATGATGTATACAGGAGGCACTGCATGCTCATCCAACTGTTCATGTGCAGCACAGGAAGAGTGAATGTCCTGATGATGCTGTCACAGAGAATCTGCTCAGAATGGGTTGGACCCTTTGCCCTGCTTTCCTCATTGTCATCTCGTGGACGAGGACATGGTTTGTTTTCTCAGTGGTCCTCATCCCCTTCCTCCTCGTCCACCACCTCTCACATGCACTCTTCCTCATCTGCCTCTCTGTATGTGTCTGTCCATTGTAGATGCACATGTGCCACCTGCACGCTAAACGGACTTTCATCCTGCCAGTTGGTCTGGTCACATCATTTGACGAATGTGTGTTCAGTTGTGAGTTGCTATGTGAAACAGCTGACAGCAGTGTTGGAGTTGTGTTTAGTGACTGAGAATGTGTTTGCTGTTGTGCAAAAGAGAGTGATTGATTTGTACCAGATGTGGCTAAGTGTCTGAACTGTGTTCATGGTTTGGCCAGAAGAGCATGTGATACAAGAAGTTTGTTTAGGCTTCTGTGGATTTGATTTAGGAGCTGGGGTTTAGTGTTTTAGCGATTGTGAAATACCGCAATCCAAAGCCACCTTGTGGCTTTCTCTGCGGTTTCAGTGATGAAACATATGGCTCCCCAGGATCACTGATCCTGTGACACCCAGCAATGTCAGGGCTTTGCAGGGAACTACCCATGAATCCTCGGCAGTCCACCTCAACAGCCTGGCAGTATGTCCGCCAACTACGGTTCCTGCACTCCTCAACAAGTCCCTGATACTTGTTGATCTTCTTCTCAAGGGCCTCCTCCATGTGTTCCTTCCAAGACATAGTGAGTTTCAGCATGACAGTATTCTTGATGGAGTCTGAAAAGATGACCAGGTCAGGACGGAGTGATGTGTGGATGATTTCTGTCTAAAATCCTAGAGAAAATTGTTTTTAGCCAATTGAAAGCCTTCCTAGATGACAATAATATCCTTGGGGTCTTTCAATCTGGCTTTAAACCTCTTCATAGTACTGAATCTCTGTTACTGAGGGGTTTAAATGATATCCTTTTAGCTACAGATGCAGGAAACTGCGTGATTTTACTTCTCTTAGATTTGACAGCCGCCTTCAACACTGTGTCTATTTTAATTTTTCGTTTAGAGCAGTATGTGGGTTTCCAAGGAACTGTCTTAAAGTGGCTTAGGTCATATTTGGCTGATAGGTCCTTTTATGATAACCTAGGCAATTTTAGATCATCCCCTGCTCCTTTGTCGTGTGGGGTGCCACAGGGTTCGATACTTGGACCTCTGTTGTTTTCTTTAAATCTACTCCCCCTCGGCTCCATCCTTAGAAAACATAAAATTGCTTTCCATTGCTATGCGGATGATACACAGATTTATATGCCCCTAAATTGCAAGGAAGCCAGCTCAATACAGATTTTAATTAAGTGCCTTGATGAAATTAAATCTTGGATGGCTCTAAACTTTCTGAATTTTAATGGAAAAAAAGACAGAGGTGATTGTTTTTGGCCCTAGTACCACTGGTGGATTTCCTCCCATGGACCTGGGTCCATTATCACAATATATAAAGCTGTCTGTCACAAATTTGGGTTTTATGATGGATGAGAGTTTTAAGTTGGGGAGCCAGATCAGTGCAGTGGTGAGATCTAGTTTCTTTCATTTGAGGCAGCTGGCAAAGATAAAAATATTTTATCAAAAAAACACTTTAAAGTAGTGATCCATGCCTTTATTACTGTAACACTTTGTATATTGGTGTTAGCCAGTCTTCCCTATCTTGTCTACAGCTGGTTTAAAATGCTGCTGCACAGCTCTTGAAGGGATCATGGAAAAGGGAGCATATTACTCCTGATTTATCCTCACTGTACTGGCTGCCCATCCATTTTAGAGTCCATTTTAAAGTTCTGTTATTTGTTTTTAAGTCATTACATGGCCCCACCTTATCTCTCCGAGTTGCTGCACTTGCATACTCCTTCCAGATCAGCTGACCAACTGCACCTTGATGTGCCGAGGACATATCAGAGTCTCAGAGGAGACAGAGCCTTTGCTGTGGCAGCTCCGAAACTCTGGAATTCATTGCCATTAGGCATTAAACAGCCCTCGTCATTGGCCAATTTTAAATCTGCTCTTAAGACCTACCTTTTTTATTTGGCCTTTGACTAGTATGAGCTACTGTTTTGTTTTGATTTTATTTATTTATTTTCTAAAAGATAAACTGTGTATTTTATTGTTATTTATTTTGTTTTATCTATGTAAAAAAAATTTTAATTACCTTTTTAAATTTTATCTTCTCTTGTCCTGATGTGTTTTATGTACAGCACTTTGGTCAGTGGTTACTGTTTTTAAAGTGCTTTATAAATAAACTTGGCTTGGCTTGATTTGTTCTGGAAACTTGAGCTGTGTGCCACTATCAACTCACAACTGCCAGTCAGGAGCCAGAGACAGCAGGGATCCTCTCTGTCGTGGTGCAGGATTCTCACCAGGTTTGAGGAAACTGATAGAACTCTTCCCAGGATGGAATTCATTGGTCTTGATGTCTGTGCTGACCACCTCTGCAACTGCCTTCAGTACCTGGTCGTGGCGCCAATGATGGCAGCTGTTGGCTTTCGAACAGCTGCTGAGGAGATGTTGCAGGGTTCCTTTTCATCACACTGAGCACAGGTGGGCACTTCAGCTTCGCCCCATGTGTGAAGATTGGAAACACATGCTCTCAGAAGAGGTTTAGTTGAAACAAATAGAAATACTCTCTCATGTCATGGAATTGCTAATTACACATATGCATATAATTTTACACACTGTATACACCCACTGGCCACTTTATTAGTTACATCTTTTGCCTTCAGAGCTGCCTTAATTTTTTGTGCCATAGATTCAACAAGGTGCTGGAAACACTGCTCAGAGATTTTGCTCTATGATAACATGATAGCCTGTCTTGACCATGTCTACGGTACATGCCTAAATGCTTTGTTGACATGATTGACTGATTAGATATTTGCATTAACGAGCAACTGAATGGGCATATGGACTTTACCGGACTGTACAGTAGTTGGTGCTATGTTCTCTGTTTGCATTTTTTCTGAATCTGTTTTATGATGCATATAGTTTCACGTGTATCATTTTATTTCTCAATTTCAGCAATATTGTAAAGTTGCAAATAAATCCTTCACATTAAATTTTTTTGTGTGTCTGAATACTTTTTACTCGACATTAGGCCTACCGTACTCTTTCCAAAGTCAGTAAGGTTTTGATAAAAAAAAAAGTATAAACCATTTGGTGTCTAAGTCTTAAAACGATGGGAAAACTTTGTTTTTATTCATTGGTTGCAGAGTTGAAGTGATTGACTGACTTTGCATGTTCTGACTAATGTGACAAAGGCTTTGATTGATTGTGTCTTTTGAATAGATGAGTCTTTGTTATGAAAAATACGTTACTGATTTGGGAACTGCATTAAGAGTGGCGAGAATGATGTTTCCGTTGTGACAGCTGCCCCAATGCAGTCAAGTTTATTATTTGTTGTACACCACTTTATGACTACATATCTGTGAAAAGTGCTTTATAAACTTTAATTTGCTTCCTTGTCCAGTGATTCTGTCTCTTTCTCCTTTGCCCTTTATCCTGTCATTCTGTCTCTCCATCACCACCCTCTTTGTGCTCTCATTCTATCACCCGTGTTGCTCTATCACCCGTGTCACTCTCTATCGGTCCTCATTCAGATTCTCTACCCTCTCATTCTTTTTCTCTGTTATCGCTATCTCTCTATCACCTCATTCTGTTTATCATCGCTGTCATTGTTTCATTGCCCTGTTTATCCTTTCATTCTGCCTCTCTAGCACCCATGTCCTCTCATTCTAGGTCTATCATTCTGCTTTCTATCCTCTCCTGTCACTATCATCCCTCTCTTTCTCGATCCTCTCATTCAGCCACTTTATTATCCTTGTCTCACTTCTATCATCACTCAGTCCTCTCATTTTATCATCCCTCTCTCTTTATCCTGTATTTCTATCATTGCATTCTGACTCTCTGCCTTTCAGTCCCTTCATTCTGATGCTCTATCATTCTGTTTCTCTATCATCTCATTCTGACTCTCTCTATATATACACACACATTCTGTCTTTCCTTGAATTCTGACTGTAAGGATCCCTCTATCTTTCAGTATACTTATTCTCTCTATCATCTCACTCTATCATTCCTATCCCTCAGTCATCTCATTGTGTCATCCTTTTGTCCTTAAATCCTCTCATTCTGACTCTTATTCTCTGTATCTCTCTGTCATCCCTCTCGCAATCATTCCTGTCTCTCTCTGAGTGGACTGAGGACTAGAATGAACTGGTTTCAGCTGGGAGAATGAGTTATCGATCTTCATATTTCTGGGCAGTTTCAAGCAGACAGTTACAGGACTAATGATTGTTTCAGTTTCAAAAGGAACAATGTCACTGGGAGACAGTTTCTTTGACTCCATTCCTAGGGATGGCTGATGCTCAGGAGGTAGTCCAGGTCACCACCTGTACTAATCAGAATTGTTGGTGGTTTGATCCCTGGCTGCTCCAGTCTGCATGCCAAAGTATCCTTGGGCAAGACAGAGTCGGAGGTAGAATCTAACATAGATGTTCACATTATGGTAACCTCATCCAGATAGACAAAGGCGAAGCAGTGGGGAAATCTTGGAGCAGATCATTCTCCAACACCTGGAAGTCATCTGGAGCACTGGGAAGTCCAAAGAGCATCACAAGATGCTCAAAGTGGCCCAAATGAGTGGTGAACACCATCTTCCACTCATCTCCTTCCTCAGTGCAGACCAGGTGGTAGGCATGATACCAAGCTGGGATGGCTAGGTAGGAGAGGTCTAGAGACTTTGTATTGGTGGGTCCAGTAGTTTTCTCTCCTAGGGTAAAGCAAAATTTATAACGATGAGAGCTCCACCCAGTAATCTTATTTTAAGCTTAGTCAAATTTTGGGTTATGATGTTTCAACCATAGGTGGCCCAGAACAAGCAAAACATCAAGAATATTTAGGCTGATATACTTACAGTGGTTACCAGAGAGTAAGAGGGATACCGGTGTTGTTTGGTGAGTTATATTTGCAGAAAGTTGAGATGATCTTTTTTAATAAATTTGCAAAAATTTCTACATTTCTATTTTTTTCTGTCAAGATGGGGTGCTGAGTGTACATTAATGAGAAATAAAATGAACGTTTTGATTTTAGTAAATGGCTGCAATGAAACAAAGAGTGAAAATTTTAAAGGGGTCTGAATACTTTCTGTACCCACTGTAAGTCCAACAATTTGTGAACAACTGAGGGATTTCATCAGCCTTAAGTAGCAGGTGAGTAATCATCAGATTGTACAAAGGTGGTGTGTGCAATCTGCAGTCTGGCTTCAGAACCAGTTTAAAGAACCTTAGAAACTCACTAGGATTTGTTCTCAGGTGCACCAGTCTTAGCTAAGAATAGATTGTTTTTCACAGTCTTAATCCAGGTGTTGTTTCTTCTGATAATTCAAGTATTTCTATTTTGGATCATGGCCCATTATTTCTACATATTCAGTTTTCTGTGCATAAATCCAGTCCAACTCTCTGGAAATGTAATTCTTTGTTGTTAGCAGATAGGGTGTTTTGTGACTTTGTTTCTAATTCCATGGATGATTTTCTCCACTTCAATCTAGGTCATACTCTCTATTGTGGGAGTCACTGAAAGCTTTTCTCAGAGGTCAGATAATTTCTTTTTTGTCTTTTGGCAGGAAAAAACTGAATGCCAGACTTGTTTAAGAAGCACTTTGATCTTCAAGCTCAATTTGACCTCATTTTTACAAGCACTGCTGAACATTTGTTATTGCAAACATGTGGAAATTATTCTGAACATGGTCAAAAGGCAACAGATTGTTGGCATTTCAGTTGAAATATCTAATTAATGCATGATTTCTCAAATTGATAATATTTACCTCTCACTGATCATATAGAAAATAATGTTGCCTTTAAGTCACCCTACTCATCTTTGTATAAATCAGAATATCCATCAAACACTACCAGTATGAATCAGTCTGTCTAATCTGGCATTCCCAACCAATGACCCAAATCAGTCAGAACAATTAGAAGCTCCTCTTTCTCAAGCATTTGTTGTGTCTCCCAGAACATGGAGAAGAACATGGAGGAGATTCCAGGAAACAGACAGTTATTCTAGGAGAGCTGGACAGGGCTGTAGAAGGTCCTTAACCCATCAGGGATCTGCTCCTTTGTGCAAGGAGGAACAGGATGAGCACTGCCAGAGCTACAAAATGACCTCCAGCAGCCACTGGTATGAATGTCTCTGACCAAACAATCAGAAACAGACTTCATGAGGGTGCCCAGAGGGTCTGATGTCCTCTAGGTTTGTGCTCACTGGTGTTATTTAAATAAACTTTTATTCAAATGTTCACCAAGACATAAAAATTGGCTCAAAAGGCTTGAGTTTGTAGCTTTTGCCCCCAATAAACATAAAAAGTTATCTCCTTGACGTTACAGAAGTGTCCCAAGAGTTAGAGCATGTGCTTCATCCTCGCTCTGTACATGCACATGCAGGCAGGTCCATGAACCAAGTAAATTGTGACTGGGCTCAGCAGACAGGGGCATTCGTACAAGTTTCTCTGGTTATTCACATTTCATAAATCTTTTAATGTCATATAACAAAGCAACTACTTTGACCGTTGTTGCATCAACAATATCTGAACATTTTCCAGCCTGCCTCTAAGCTGAATATGTATTATAGTCTGGTGACTAGTTAGAGGGAATTACTGTAAGCTCATTACTTGCTGATGTTCCAAGTAGGCTGCGCATATTTTTTCTTCATCATCGCCATTCGTGCTGTTTCAGTTATATGATGAGCCACAGCTGTGCAGGCTCAAAGCCAGTTCAAATTATCTTCAATATCCTGTGTTAAGGTTATACTGTGGGTCTCAGGGACATCACACTGGCTTCGAGTTAGACATCAAATCCTCCAGTGACTCCCACACAGTGAGTTTTTTTTTGGAAACTGCTCCTGCCAGCTCCTTTCTGCTACTGGATGTAAGAGTTTGCTGGTGAACCATAAACGGAGCAACCACAGCTGTTCCCAGTTACAGATAAGGGTTTATTATTTACACAACTCCAATATGAGATGGTTATGACGGCGAAAAAACATAAACATGTACTTGCAGCAAACAACATATAGTAAATATATTGTTTTTTGTCCACCTGAGCGTGTCATGCATTGCACATACGCCATCTGGTGGTACGTACTGAGCAAGTGAGGAAAACGGAAAAGCTGGGCGACTTTTAACTGATGACTTATCTGTTTCAGTGCTTCAAGCAAAACATTAATGGCTGAAAAGTCTTAAAATTTCTGCAAACTTACACATTTTTACTGGCTTTTCAAGTGTTTATATAAATTGGTTTTGTTGCCAAAGTAGAGAATTTCTAAGCAAGACGTCTTGCTGTTTGCAAGGTTTTCATTTAACACCATAAAATACCTCCACACGATGCTCCTCGCATTCACAGCAGCCTACGCGCTTCTGCTCAGTGCAGCAGAGTTACTGGATATTTATGCTTCAGCTGGAGATCCACACCATAGCTATGAACCCTCTGAACCCTACGGCCTGAATTATGCTTCTGCTTTGGGTCTTTGCAAGGCCTACATACATAACTGGAGTTTTAGTTCTTAATATGACCCCACGCAGAACTCTTAATCAGACATTCGCACAACAACAAAGCACAACATAGCAGGGAGCGGAGCAAAGTGTGCCTGCATGAGAGGAACAGTGTTTGAACAGACATGCCTACTTTCTGATGAGATGGAGTAATGTAAAGAACGTCAGAGGACAGAAACAAACTAAAGCATCGTACTCCTGTCACGCTAATATCAATCCAACACCAACATTAATGTGTTGATTGAATGCTATGGATATTTGGATCAAGCCACCCACCCCTACCACAAACACAGATAAGTGTACTGGCAGTAGAGCAGCTGATTTTACAAAGGAAGACAAAACTGTACTATATGGAAAATATGAAGCTGTTAAACATAATACAGGCTGAAAGTAACAGCTGCTGCAGCCAAAGCAGCAGTGTGAGGGGAAATGCTCTGCGCAGTAGTTCAGTATTAAAAATGCTGTCTGAATGCGTGAGAGCTGTAAGCCCTTTGGTCTTCAGAAAAACTGTAACGAGCTAATAAAGTTTAACCTATTTAAAGGCAGGAAAGAATGCTGGCAAAATGCCGAGTGTCAGTCAGTCAGACTTATCAATATTACTACAACGAGCATTAGACAGATAAGAGAGTCTGATGGATCATCATAATCGAGATTATAAACTTCGAGTTCCAGCAGCCCGATTTTTTTAACTGATGCTATGTCACAGAAATACAAACACATTAGACTCTATTTAAAAACTTTAGCAACCTTTCCACTATCCGCTAGAGCTGTCAGCGGACCTTCCAGGACTGATCACTTTCCAGAGAACTGATTGGTAAGTTTTCATGAGGTTTATCTACTGATTGCCAATCCCATTCCTGTGGTGCACTGATCGAATAACTTCTGCAGCAGCTGCTGTGATGCAGCTGATGAAATTGTAGAACCCAAATTCTGTCAGATAAACATATCCCAAGTGCCACTGTGACAGTGTGTGCGCAGTTTTTCATTTTCTTTTTTTTTCGTTTTTCAACGTCACCAACATAAATAAATAAATTAATAAATAGCTGTACTTAACTTAATACCCACCAGCAGCAGAGGGGTTTCTAAACTTCTATATACTAAAAGCTTTAACTTTAGGTCTTTGAGATAAGATGGGTTTGGTTATTCAAGACCTTGTCTGTGAGGAGAAGGATTTTAAATTCTATTTTAGATTTAACAGGGAGCCAATGGAGAGAAGCCAATATGGGAGAAATATGCTCTCTCTTTCTAGTCCCTGTCAGTACTCTAGCTGCAGCATTTTGGATCAGCTGAAGGCTTTTCAGGGAGCTTTTAGGACAGCCTGATAATAATGAATTACAGTAGTCCAGCCTAGAAGTAATAAATGCATGGATTAGCTTTTCAGCATCAGTCTGAGAAAGGATGTTTCTAATTTTAGAAATATTGTGCAAATGCAAAAAAGAAGTCCTACATATTTGCATTGAAGGACATACAGTATCTTGGTTCAAAATGACTCCAAGATTTCTTATAGTGTTACTGGAGCTCACAGTATTGCCATCCAGAGTAAGTATCTAGTTAGAAACCATAATTCTAAGATTTGTGGGGCCCAGGGCAATATTTTTTGCTTGCTCGCAGATCAGGCACTCATGCACGAATCACCTGACACACAAGGATCACCTTGCCTGTGCAACTATTCATAAATCAACTAATGGAAGCTGTGTTCAAATGCTACTGAAAACTGAGACATCTGAGATTCCTGTGTTACTTCCAATAAACTTTTTTTTTCAAGATAAAGTGGTCAGCTTGTCGCCCCTCAACTAAAAAGCACAGAGCCGAAAATCAACAAACTCTATAGTATTCAGTACATGTTAACATATTATAATTACATGGTTTATAAAAGGTACCAGTAATGGCAGGCTAGTTTATCTGCTGGGAAACCCTGGGTAACTGCAAACAAACAAGGCTGTGGCAGGACATCCCAGTGGCTCATCTTATGGAGTATATGCTAAATGTCCCATTTAAAAAAAAAACACAGAATATTTTCCCAAACATCTTTGGGATCATCAGGACATTTTTTGGCAAATGTGAGATGAGCTTTTTTATTCTTTTTGGTCAGCAGTGGTTTTCTCCCATGGATGCCATTTTTGCCCAGTCTCTTTCTTATTGTTCAAGCATGAACTCTGACCATAACTGAGGCAAGTGAGACCTGCAGTTCTATTTCACCCCCCCGTGAACAGTGCTGAACCAGGGTCATGGCTGTCATGGCTCATTGACGTGCACGTGGGGAGCGAACATATGAGCTACTGTAGCTCCAGCTGCCGATAACGTTAATGCTGGTTCTGATAGAGAGGTGTCAGAATACACAGTGCATTGCAGTTTGGAGTGTACGGGGCTGCATAGCTGCAGACGACTCAGGGTGCCCATGCCAACAACACCAACAACGGGCACGTGAGCATCAGAACTGGACCATGGAGCAGTGGAAGAAGTGGGCCTGGTCTGATGAATTATGTTTTCTTTTACATCACGTGGATGGTTTGGTGTGCGTCTTTGTGCATGCTTACCTGGACAACATCTGGCACCAAGATGCACTATGGGAAAAAGGTAAGCCAGCAGAGGCAGTGAGGTGTTTTGGGCAATGTTCTGCTGGTAAACCTTGGGTCCTGCCATCCATGTCGATGTTACTTTGACAAGTATTATCTACCTAAGCATTGTTGTCCAATGGAGTCCAGCACAACATTAGGCAGGTGGTGATAATGTTGATCAGTGTAATGATCAACATTATTGAAGGCTGGCCTAAGGTCCAACAAAACAAGGACTGAACGGTGACTCTTATCTGCAGCCATAAAAAGGTCCTTTAAGACTTTAAGGAGCGCTGCTTCAGTGGAATGTCACTTTATGTAACCAGACTGAATGTTATCAAGAATATTGTGCTTCTCCAACACCTTCCTTAATCGTTACACAACAAGCTTTTCTAACATCCATCCATTCTCTTCCGCTTGTTCTGTTCAGGGTTGTGGAGGGGCTGGAGCCTATCCCAGCTGTTCTCTAATGTTTTGGCAATAAAAGGAAGTTTTGAAATGGGGTTGGACAACACCTTGTTTGAAGAAGCCAGGAACATATCCTGATGACAAAAAGGCCGCAGAGGGACCAATAGAGTCAAAAACTTTAAGAAGCAAAGCTATGGGGCACCAGGGTGGCCCAGCGGATGAGCAGGCGACCACACACGCTGCGTGGTGGTGCCGGCGGTGCTGACGGCGCAGGCTCACGTCCCAACCAGAGTCATTATAGTTAACGAAAACGAACAAAATAACGAAAACTGAAATTGAAAAAACTTTGCTGTTAATTGAAATAAAAGCTGTAAGTAAAAAACAATAACTAACTAAAATTGTATTGTGGGTTTACAAAACTAACTGAAATTACAGATAAACTGACCTTCTTTTTGTTGTTTGTCATTTTATTTAGCCTTGTGGATTGATATGAAATCATTTTTCCACTCTCCGAGTTTAAGCTGGGAGCGCCATCGGGCACCTGTGTGCGTGCACTCACCGCATTGGTCTGAAAAGTAATGGCAGCAGCCTGCCGAGAAAGCAGCAGATTCCCATTATGGAGTTTCTTTGAGTACGATAGCACAGATAGAAGTGAGTGTGTTGTTGTGGATGAGGAAGAAAGGTGCGGAGCACTTCTCAAGCGGAAAACCACCAACATCAAAGTCCACCTGAGAAGCAAGCAACGGCTACAAAAACCGCTCTGATCCTATGACATAACCTGACGTGCACCTCTGGAGAAAAGAAACTACTCGTCGGTCCAGGCAGCCCGCAATGTTGTGATTAACCTGTTCAGTCCTTGTGCGTTCCCATCTGCGTTATCAGTCAGAGAATAACAATCAGGAATAATAATCAAAGCATCAATATAAGGACTCACAAATGTCAGCAAATTCCTGGAGGGAGACTGCTGAAACTATCGGAATGGACGTGAGGGAATGAAGAAAGTGAAAAAACAGGGACAAATATGTTTCGTATTCTTCTTTGTTTCTCCCTGTTGATGTTCGTGTGTGTCCTTAACATTATACACATTTAGCATGTAGTGCTGCTGTCTTATGAACAGTTGATTGTTGAATATATTTCTTTAAAATGTGTCTTTTGTCAAGTTTTTATTACACAATAGTCATTCTATAATCTTGCACCTGACAAAGTATGAAAATACTAAAATACTAAAACTAACAAAACTAAAACTAAGCTTTAAACCAAGAATAAAAACTAATAAAAATGAGGAAAACCACTCTGAAAACTAACTAAAACTAACTGAATAAGAGATAAAAATTAAAAACAAACTAAAACTCAACTATAATATAAAATCCCAAACTATTATAACCCCGGTCCCAATCGCCATTCACTGTGCATCTTCCCCCATCTCTCTCCTACCAATTTCCTGTCTCTCTTCACTGCCAACTATCAAATAAGACCAAAAAAGTAATTTAAAAAAAAAGAAGCAAAGATGTGGATCAGCTGGACTCATTGAGAGTTTCATTTGTGTTAATATTTCAGAAGTATCCTCAAAGGAAGCTCAATGGAAAGAGCCCATAATTTTGTGAAGTGGGGGGTCATAACAGAAAGGATCATCTAAAGGAGTTATGGTTTTGCTATATTAACCATTAATTAAGACCATTAATCTTATCTGGGAATTTTCTTTTGGGATACTTGTGTGCCCCTGCCTCCTCAGTACTGAGTGAGAAGGTTTTCTTCAATGCTGGAGAGGTTATTTCCAAAAAGAAACACAGCACAGTGGGGAAAAAAGTATTTATAAGCACCATCGTCATCCCAACTTTGAAAAAACTGCAACAGTTTTAACTGCACCAAATCACCAATCTTTGGTGATCTTTGGTGCTGGATAAATAAAATTGAATTGAACTGAACTGAACTGAAAATCAAATTAAGGTGTTTTTATGTCTGTTCTTGGCAGTGAGTATTCCCACATAGTTGGCCAGAGGCCATCACAAATAGTTGAAAGGAGAATAAAGGTTTCGACCAGCAAGGGGGGGGGGGTGTCTGTGTGCACATGAAGCCTCGAGAAATGAACCTTTTATAAATGAGTTGGATGGAAAGCTTTAAGGCTTCATGACGCTTCATCTGATCATCACTATAAAACCCAGATTTTTCCCGACGAACAGGAACAAAATGACTTGGTCAAAATCAATTGAATCAGCATCAGCTGAATTCAGCCACGGCAATCAGCAAGGGCCGGTTAAAACAGGAGGAACTCTTTACGACTTCTCCACATCACCCACTCTAAGCCGTGGGGTGATAATGTGATACTCTGGTGAGGCCGGTGCGAAGAACCTGTGTCCCACAAGAGTTCAGGCCAGATATTGTTGAATAGCCTTTTCCCCCTTAATAAATGAAGTAATCATTTAAAAACTTCATTCTGATTTACGTGTCTCAGGACCCCGCGTGCACGTGCAAGGTGATCCGTGCCTATCAGGTGATTTGTGCGCGTGCCTGATGATCTGTAAGCGAGCGAAAATAACAAATATTTTTAGACATTTGTACTCACAGGAATCTCATTGAAAGTAGAGAAATATATTTTTGAGGCTGAAAGTAAAAATGTGTGCGTTAAAGCATCGCTGTTTGCTCAGGTTTGGATGTCCGCATTCGTAAAATTATTTTACGTGTTCAAATCGGTTTGTATTTGTGTTTGGACTGGAACACGCATTTGTGAGTAATGAAAACGACACACACATTTTTGTACACATTTTAACACCTCAGTTTTCGGTTGTAGATCATATCATACACATTTGTCAACCTTTGAGACAAAGTTCTCTCCATGTAAAGCAGACGATCTCTTTATCAGAGCTCTGTATGACTCATGCGCGAAAGGTGGGAGGAGAAGCTATGGCCCTTCCGGCTTACCGTAGCCCAATATCGTATGTTGACGTGTGGCTGGACTGTTTGGATAGCTAACTAACAGCTAGCTGAAGCTTGATTAAAGTGTGTGTTTAACCGGCTCCTTTTGCGAACACATAAACTTGTAATAATGGCGGATGACTGGGAAGGGGTTTCGCCGGCTTGCCGCGGGGCTAGGCCAGAGAGCGCAGTTTGCTGACACAGTGCAAAGGTAAACGCAAGTAACGGGAGCTGGTAAGCAAAGCTAATCCCAGCTGTCATTAAACTCTGATTTTAAAGTAATGCCATGAGGTGGAGATTGAGTCCTGGCTTGTAACAGCTGTTAGTAGTAATAAGAAAATAAACATACTGTATATAGATGCTATACTGCCCCTTACGCCACTTTTGTAAACTTTTCCTCAGGCTCTCGGAAAGGAATTGCATTGAAATAATTGCAAAACTAGTCCAAGACAAGAAGCTGGAGGTGGTGCACACACTGGATGGCAAGGAGTACGTCACCCCCGCTCAGATCAGCAGGGAGATCCGAGATCAGCTCTACGTGCACGGAGGTGTGGTACAAAAGTTTAAGAAGTGAAATGTCACATAGTCCCTGTGGCATTAAAAACTGTATCATTTTCAGAACTGTGGATCGTGGCAGAAAATAAATGCTGTCATTCTGTCTGACAGGGAGAATCAACATCGTGGACCTCCAGCAGGTGTGTGACTCCACCTGTGCCTTCTACCGCACGCCTGTAGATGAGATGGGCAGATTTTGGGCTAGTCATGTAAGAGAAGAATGTTTTCTTGATGTTCTTCCTTTAAGATCATCAATGTGGACTGGGTCCACGTTGAAAACAGAGCAAATGAAATTGCCAAGTCTGATAAAGGGGTTCAGCTTGTGCTGGGACAGCTGATCGATGAGTGAGTATTAAGCTTATACTGTATATAAAGATGGCTACCGTGAAGTCACACATGAAAGATGATGAAAGAGTGGAATACTAAACTATCAGCCTACACTAGCAAGCTGCATCTTTAGACTATATAGGTTCAGTGCACACATGCTCAGTGTTTCTGCTATTGGATTACAAGATATTTAGGGATATAAGACTTTTTTTGTTTTTTAAGACAAAATGCTCTAATACTTAAGTTAGCTTCTAGCTCTCATTAGCGCACAGTACCTGTACTGTACTGTTTTTACCCATCTGAAGTAGTATTTGAGGTAAAAATGAACGATAATTCGAAAGTTTGACAATACAGACATAAACTGTATTTTGATAAACCTTAGATTCACTTTGGTCATTTTATTTTAGTGTAGGATGATGTTGATTTAGAGAGCTAATTTTACTATAGCAGATGTTCATAGCTCAGCTGTGGTTTTAACATAGGCTGTTGTTTAAGTTTCGAAACATATCAGCAGGGTGTGACACTTTTAATTAATATTGACACAATCTGTGTCACTCGTCTATTACGTTGAGTGTTTTCTTGATTGGGCAGATGGTGCGTCGCTATGAATTGTGGGATGCATTATGTCCTTTCATTAAAAATGCTCCAGTGTGTCTTCAGGCTGAAGGAGGCAATAAAGGAAGCTTTGCTGGTTGTTATTGGCCTATCTGTGAATAAGATTACATTTATTTGTGTTTACTTGTTGTGCCGAGCCAAAAGACTTTAAAACAGTTCAGTTATTTTTATAATTAAGATTCACTTGGATTGTGGTGGTAGGATAGGGCACATAAATTCTCAACCAAATTTTCATTCCGTGTGTGTTCCTACATAAAAGCTCTTAAATCTGATATAAAGGGAAACTGCTCCGATGACTTCAAAGAGGTCAAAATTTGTAATCGTTTAAAACAATTGTGTTCAATATGAAAGGTTTAGTGTAGTCTCATTTCTACAAAGGAATATTAAAAAAAACCCTCAAAGTATTTAAGATGGAGAGGCAAGTCTGAGCAGGTTAACTGAGAGCGAGGCGCTGTGTTTATGCTGCTCATGCTTTGTGGTCTGCAGCACGTATCTGGACCGTTTAGCTGAAGAAGTGAATGACAAGCTGCAGGAGGCTGGTCTGATCAGTATTGCAGAGCTGTGTAAAAGCTATGACCTCCCAGGAGACTTCCTAACTGAGGTGAGCCAATTTTTTACATGACTCTTAATCCAAGGAGAAATCTGGTCACGAACTTGCACAATGCGTTGTGACATCTTTGTATTTACATTATTTATTCGTCTTTGTGGCCTTAGCTTGTTTTGACATGTTGTGTCTTTCTGACTTCTTTGTTAGTAAAATCTGTGCTGGTTTCTCATCTATATTTTAGGAGTTGTTGAAGCGTCTTGGAAAGATTATCCATGGAGAAATGGACCAGTACAACAGAGGTGTCATATTCACGCCGGCTTTTGTTGCTCGCCACAAAGCCAGAATACAAGGGCTTTTCAGTGCAGTCACAAGGTAAATGCTGCAAAAATGGTAAATATTTATTGTTTTGGGGTTTTTTTTCCCCTTCTGCAGATAAACTCATGTTGAGATGTCCATGCCTGTTGTAGATTTTTTTTCATGTATGCTGAAGTCAAGGCAGTTAAAAAAAATTTAACTTAAATAAACAAGGTCACGGTGGTGTGGTGGTTAGCACTGTTGCCTCACAGTTAGAAGGGCTGGGTTCAATTCCACCTTGGCCTGGGCCTTTGCGTGGAGTTCGCATGTTCTTCCTGTGTATGTGTGGGTTTCCTGCCACAATCCAAAGACATGCAGTTACTGTGGTTAGGTTAACTGGTCACTGTAAAGTGCCCATAGGTGTGAATGTGAGTGTGAATGGTTGTCTGCCTCTCTGTGTTAGCCCCTGCCACAGACCTTCCTCTCGGCCTATGTCAGCTGGGACCCTGAACAGGATAAGTGGAAGGTAAAGAACTGGAGACTGTCCTCCAAATATTATATATTATATTATATTATATTCAGAAGTTGTGTAATGTTACGCCCTTTAATTTTAGCAAGTGTTGAGTTTGTATTATGAGTCCAGGCGGGTCGATCGGGAACGTTCTGGGTTTGCAAAGTTGACAGATGGCAGTAAAAATATTTTTCACGTTCTGTCATAGTGAATTGTTATTATGTTCTATTATGTCTTCCTTTCCTTTGTGTATACTTACTGAAGTTGTTTGCTGGTAGCTGGTTTGATGATCATCCTGATGTTGGACCCAGTGAATGCATGCATAGTAATGTTGAGCTGTCCAGGGTTTGGTTTTTTTGGTTTTTAAAAGAAGCCCATAAGCCAAATGTAAAGATTAATGAGCAATCAGTAGAACAGGTTTCAGAGGTAAAATATCCCAGCTTGATTTTAGATTGTCATCTAAAATTTGAGATACTAATAATAATTTGAATCTATTATAAAAAGGTGACCAAGGTCACAAAAGCAAATTTCCGTACATGTAAACTTATTAAATACTGTTTACCATGTTACACTGCAAACAATTTTATTTGCAAAACTTACTGAAATGACTGTGATGAACATGTACTTCAAGAAGAGGGAGGAACATAGGGTGACATATAAGAGTGGAGGAAGTTGCACACAGGTGGACTACAGCTTATGCAAGGTGGTGTCAGGGGAGAATGTAGCTACGCAGCATCAGATGGTAGACTGTAGGATGACTTTGGGAAATGAAGAAGAGGAAGCGAGTGAATGTAAAGGCAAGGATTAAATGGTTGAAGCTGAAGAAGGAAGAATGTTGCACAGAGTTCAGGAAGCAGTTGAGATAGACTCTGGGTGGGAGGGAAGAGTTACCAGATGAGTGGGAAAGTCAGCTGTGCTGCTGAGGGAAACTGCCAAGAAGCTGTTTGGTGTATCTTCTGGACAGAGGAAAGAAGACAAGGAGACTTTGTGGTGAAATGAAGAAGTACAGGAAAGTATTCCAAGGAAGAGGTTGGCAAAGAAAAAGTGGGATAGTCAGGGAGATGAAGAAAATAGGAGTACTGGGAGGCAAGGAATACAGCAAAGTGAGAGGTGGCAAAGGCTTATAATGAATGGTATATTAGGATGGACACTAAGGAAGGAGAAAGGGACTTGTATTGATTAGAGAGATGGAGCTGGAAATGATGTGCAGCAGGTTAGGGTGATTAAGGTTAGAGATGGAAATATACTAACGGGTGAAGAGAGTGTGCTGAGAAAATAGAAGGACTACTTTGGGGACCTGATGAATGTAGAAAATGAGAGAGCGAAAAGGACAAGTACTGGCTCAGGAAGTGCAGAGGATTAATAAAGAGGACGTGAGGGCAGCTATGTAAAGGTTGTGGAACGGTGGTTGTTCAGGGGACGTATTGAACTCTCTAGGAATGGACTTTTTGATCAGATTGTTTTATACAATCTTATAGAGTGAGAATGCCTGAGGAATGGCAAAGTGTACTGGGTCCGATTTTCAAGAACAAGGTTGATGTCCAGAGCTTTCATTAACTCGATGAAGCTGTTGAGCCACTCCATGAAGATGAGGACAGGGAGACAGTGGTGAGGTGTGCGGTAGGAGTGACAGATGGGTTCGAGGTGGAGGTGGGATTACATCAGGGATCCGCTCCGAGCCCCTTCTTTGAGATGGTGATGGACAGGCTGACAGATGAGGTCAGACAGAGTTCCTGTGGACCATGATGTTTGCAGATGATGGTGTAATCTGTAGTGAGAGCCTGGAGATGTAGCAGTAGTAGTAATAGGCAACAGCATTTTGGTCAGGGTTATAAACTTTCAGCTCATTCATGTAAATTTACAAGTCATTTCTTCAGAAAGAAAAATGCTTTGAAAAAGCTGTTGTTGCAACCGGTTGGAGGTGAGGCAAGGGACAGAGGACCAAAGACACACTGTGGAAGAGAGCCAGAGATTAATAATTGATAATGATTAAATACAGAGTGGGGTATAAACACACAGATTGAAAAGAGGTGAGGAAAGAAAAAATACTCAGTGCATCGTGGAAAGCTCCCAGCAGCCTCGGCCTATATCAGCATAACCAAGGGAGGAGGGTTCAGGGTCACCTGATCCAACCCTAACTATAAGCTTGATCAAAAAGAAAAGTTTTAAGCCTAATCTTAAAAATAGAGAGGTGTCTGTCTCCCGAATCCAAGCTGGGAGCTGGTTCCACAGAAGAGGGGCCTGAAAGCTGAAGGCTCTGCCTCCCATTCTACTCTTAGGTATCCTAGGAACCACAAGTAAGCCAGCAGTCTGAGAGCGAAGTGCTCTGTTGGGGTGATACGGTACTATGAGGTCTTTAAGATAAGATGAGGCCTGATTATTCAAGGCAGCTTTTAGGACAGCCTGATAGTAATTACAATAGCCTTGTCAGTATAATGCCCGTGATTGCATAATATCACATTCAGTAGGCTGTAATCATCTCTGTGGCTGTGATGGCACCATGAAAGCAGTCTGTGCTTTAGTAAACAGCACTGACATCCGTTCAGCCCCTAATACAACTGCTTCCACTGTTCAGCATTTTCAGCCACAGGTTTTTGACAACACAACTTTTTAGCATTTTGTAATTGTGTCTTTGCCACAGATGAAGCACTATAGCTAGCCATATATCTGCTATTTAGGACTGTGAGTGCTGCTAACAGGTGTGAATCACGGGGAAAATAAGATACAAGTGTTCTCATATGAGACCCACTGTCTTCAACAGCTTTTATACTTTCTTGTAATTGTGCTGCTGTATTGCTTTCTTCTGTAGGCCAACAGCTGTCAGCAGTGTGATCGGAGCATTTGGATTTCAGGAACACCTCCTGTACTGTAAGGAAAGACTGCTTTATCCTTTATTCCTGGATTCACTGCTTTGCTTTCATCTGTCTTAGTATTTTTTATTTTTTTTGGTCTGTCAGCTGCTAGTCTTAATTTCTCTAATTTACTGATGTGGTTTTTTTTTAACTTGTGTGATATTTGTTTATGTTTTACTTGCATTTAATTATGTGTAATGTTTATGTCCTTCCACCCTTCACATAGAGACTTTTTGACTGCCGGGATTTCTCAGGCCCAAAATTGGCCTTAGGCATTTTAAGGCACATTATTTTATTTTTAATCATTTGATGAATAAAAATATTTTCTAGTAAATGAAACTTTAAAACAAAACATACTTTTGATACAGTTGAGATGATTTTTCTCTTTTTTTGCCAATCACGGGGAAGACCAAAACCTCTTTGAGGAGGTGCCAAAGTTTTTCTATACACGGGAGACCGTGAGCTTTGATGGTAGCTCACACTGTGTGCGGCCCACTGTGCTTCCACCTGGAATTTTCCACATTGATTTGAGTTTTCCTTGCTTTGTTGTCATTGTTTGACACTTTGGGTGTGCTGTGATATGTTTTTTTTTTGTTGTTGTCGTCAGCCGTCTTGGAGGAGTTGGTGAATACTGGACGTCTGAAAGGAAGTGTGGTTGGAGGGCGACAAGACAAAGCTGTGTATGTCCCTGATATCTATACCAAAACACAGAACGCCTGGGTGGACTCATTTCTGCAGCAGAATGGATATTTAGGTAGGTCTTACCTCCATGTCGATGATGAGAAATAAACCTACACCCTTATTAATGTGGTGACTTTGGGGGGAGATATAAAATGTGGTTTGTTTGTATGTTTGGAGTTTAGGTGGCTAATGCTTAATAAATGAGGCCATTCCTTATGTTTTCTTATCATGTAATAATCAATCATGTTTGTAATAATCCATCTCTTCCATCAGAACTTTTGATCCTCTCCCGCACTGTTAAAATTACCGCACTGCATACAGACTCAGTGTTTCCTGTTTGTGTTTCATTGGATGGAAGCACTTCAGTTCCTAACCACGCTCCTCTTCTGAAACATTTGTAGAAACGTGTTGTGCAAGGCCTGATCGGAAAAGCGGTGCATAAGTATGTTGGTGACTCTTGACATTTGAAAACTGTTTTATTAATTCACATTATTGGACCATGTGGCAAGAGAGGGAAAGAGAAGGCAACCGTCCCATCGAGAGACGGAGACGGAGGGAGCATGTAGACATGAAGCTGAGCACAGATGAATTTCTAAACTTGCCACTTGGTACGAGGCATTAGGAGCAGCAACAGCTCAACTGTGCACGTGGGCGCAGGAAACAGGCGCGCTGTGGTACGTGAACAAGTAGCACTGCTCGTCTGCTTAGCAGAAAATCTCTGAGGCTGTTGTTTGATGGTGAGGCTGAATTCTTTGTTGCACCCTCAAAAGCAGCGAGATTTGAGGTTTTTTTTCTTTGTTAGACTTTCTTTTTTTTCCCCACTTCACTTAAAATAAGCAGTTATACTGAGCTGTGAGTGGGCACAGATGTTGTGTCTACTAGATGAAAAATGACAATGATTGAGGAAGAAAAAAAAATTTTTCCCTCTGAGGCGAGAGCCATCATGTCATCTGAGATAATCTCTATCTGAGAGCAGGTGATCAGTGTGTTTATCTGTTCTGTCATTTTGTAAGCAAATTATGTTAAAAAAAAATGCTGAATTTCAGCATGGGTATCAGACCGATCACTTCATGTAAAACTGTGAAATGGGGCACTGGGCTTACCACGTATGGCCTCAACAGTCTTAAAGTAGAGGTGCACTGATGTAGCATTTATTTTCCAATGATACCTGGAGGACTGTTACCACCCACCTGTGTCTATGAGGGTCATTAAAATGAACAGTGGTGGACATATTACGGTTCATGGTTATAGATGTAGGAAGGGAGGACATGCAGAGGGTTGGGGTGACAGTGGAGGATGCTGGGATAGGGTGAGGTGGAGGCAGATGATCCGCTGTGGCGATCTCTAAAGAGGAGGACGTATTCAGATCATTTGTTGTGGTAAAAGTAGTAAAACCACACTGTCAGCTCACTCCACTTCAGCTAAAAGTCCTGCAAATGTTACATGAATAAAAATGTATTATAAAGTATCTGAAGTAAAAGTATTTTCCCATATCAGAGTGTTACTGGCACAGGACTTGGTTTAAGATTATTGCTGCATTCATGTATAAAATGTGCTGCTTTTTACTGTATATTTGGGGTTTCAGCCACTTTACCTCAGTGATATGTTGACACCCCCCACCCACACACAGACAGACACACAAAACTCATCTTAGTGAAAAGTTTGGTTGGGCAGCAAACTGAGATAAGCTGACCAGAATAGAAGCGACCTGGGCTGACAGGCTCTCTGCTGCCTCACACTAAATATTTAATAGAGAGAGAAAATGCATTTGAAAAAATGACTTTCATAATGATGATCTAAATATCCATTATTAAAATACTTATCCTCTGGAAAAATGTCCCCTGTGAGTGTCTCACCATTATAAATGTTTACAGGTTCATATTACTGCTGCAGATTCAGTTTGAATTATTATGTCTGTAGTAATGTCTAGTTTAGGGCTGTAGTTTTGAATGTGTGTTCATTATTTTAGCAAAATAACCTCCAGCAATAATATATATGCATTTTTTTTTTTACATTTACTTGAGTTCAGCTTCAGCATTAAGCTCTGTAGCTCTGAGATTTGAGTGATTTTCTCCTGTTTACTCCCACATCAAACAAACTGCCATACTGATGAAATCCTCGTCCTGCAGAGTTTGATGCGTTGGTCAGACTGGGGATCCCCGACCCGTCCAGCTACATTAAGAAGCGCTTCAAGTCTAACAAGCTGCTGTTCCTCAGAGCGGCCTGTGTGGGTCAGGCTCTGGTTGACCAGGTGGAGGCCTCTGTGGAGGAAGCTGTCAACTCCGCCACTTGGGCTGACCTCCAGGTCAGCGCTCTAATCTTTGAACTGATCATATTAGCGAGGTTGCTTGACGTGTTTTGGAGATATCTTTTTCTCATCCTCTCCTGTCCCGACTGCTTCAGCCAATTCTGCCCAGCTGCTTGTCAACGGAGGACACCGGGATACTGATCAACCAGGCTATGAGAAACAGTAACGTCCAATCCTCTGCCAGAATCCTGGGAGGCACCGTGGTTGTCAGTGAGAAGTTCATCAGCAACTGCCTCTCTTTATTTGACGAGGCCATGCAGCAGAAAGCTCAGAAAGTACAACTCTACACATATTTATATGTGCATGCCTGGGGGGAGGGGGCTGTCCATGAAGGTGGAACTAAATTATGTGTGCTTTTCAGGAAGTTAAGAACAATCCCGTGTTTTTGATAACTGAAGAGGATTTGAAGCAAGCTTCTATTCTGACAGAGAGCGCCGCACCTTCTAAGAAGGAGAAGAGAGAGGCGGAGCGCAGGAAGAAGGCAACAGGTTGGTGAAATGGGTCCTTGTTTCATCTCTGACATACTCACAGCATGAAATAAAGCAAGGGGACAGAAATTAGCTACACAAATATGGTTTTTACTCATTCTCTTTGGCTTTTTGTGGGGCAGGCCGACAGTGGTGGGGAGAAAACACTGGATTTTATTTTGGTTCTCAGTGTCCAACGTAGGTCTGAAAAGTGATGATCTTTGTAAGTCTGATTGATGTCAGACATGAAATCAAAAAAATTTTTTTCTGTTTAATCTGCAGAAAAATCCAAAATTTTTCCAGGTTTCTTTCCAGCAACAGCTGGTGCAGGGACAATCAGAAACCAGAATGATGTGATGAGAGAGAGAGGGGTCACTAAGGGGCCTGCAGTCACATTTCAGTTATTCTGTTTTCTTACAAATTTAGATTTTGACATTTGATGATTGTTTAATATGATTGTTTTTGTTTTAATATTTACTGCGGAGGATAAATTGTCCAACGTATTTCCACAAAAGTTAATTAAACATTAATAGTTCTGTAAAGCACATCAGCACCAGACCTTTTTTTTTCTTCTCCAACAAATTCAGGGGGGTTTAATGATTATGTATTTCAGTCACACTTGGGTTATGCAGCAGGACAGTAATCCGAATCACACCAGCAAGTCCACCTCTGAATGGCTAAAAAAAAAAACCCAACAACAAATGAATGTTTTGGAGCAGCTGGTCGAAGTCCAGACTTTAGTCCCATTGAGATGCTTTGACCTTAAACAGACCCGTCATGATTGAAAACCCTCCAATGTAGCTGAAAGAAGAGTGGGCCAAAGTTCCTCCACAGTGATTGAAAGACTCATTGTGAGTTATTAGGTTAAAGGGCAGTCACTTTTTGACACAGGGCCAGGTAGGTTTGGATTAACCCTCGATAGTGGGTTACCTCCACCGGTTCACCTGTTACCTGCCCTTACTCAGTGCAGTGAACAGCTTATCACTGCTGCGATCAAACGTACTTTGAATTTCCATAATTACGCGACCGTTTGTCCTATCGGAAAAATTCAAAGGTTTCTGAAAGCTGGGAAGTTGCGATTCACACCCAACATAGGGTTATTACGGTAATTGTTGCCAGAAGTCCGGGAACGGTTCGACTTTTGAAGTACGTTCTGTCTGACGGGGTTAAATGATCATTTAAAAACTGCATTTTGTATTTACTCGGGTTATTTTTGCCTAATATTAAAATTAGTTTGATCTGAAACATTTAAGTGTGGCAAATATGGAAGGGAGGAGGGCAAATAATTTTTCACAGCAGTGCGTAAACCGTGTGTATGAACAGTTCACGCACAAATCTGTGATCCACCAATATTTTCTTACCTGAATTTGTGCATTTATAAAATGTAAAAGTGCTTCAGACTATACTCTTCTTAACATCATCATTTGGGGGTTTATCCAACGCCGCCTTCCTCGTGACTCGTATAAATGCTTTCAGCTTTTTTTGCTCTTTAGCATTTGGAGCAGACTGCATCAGCACCTGCCAAAATCTACCCTACTGTGACTCTCGGGACAGAGGAGAAAAATCAGTTGCCTGAAGTGATTCTAGAACAATGAAGATCAAGCAGCCTGCATGTGGCAAATCTCTGATGTATGCTGGCTTTAAGAAGTTTATTTTTCTTGGAATAACGATAATCTGCTAACTGTCTTCCAGAGGGCAGTGGCAGCGTGAAAGCGAGCGGAGGCGGCAATGCCAGAGAGATCCGGATTCGTAAAACGAAGAAGAAGGGAAGGAAAGACGAGGACAGTGATGAGGAAACTGGACATTCTCAGCAAAGTATGCCAGCAGCCGCAAAGTCATTTTATGGTCACAGGGAATAAGGTCTCCACTGCACATTAAAGCTGTTCACTGAGGCTTTTTAATGTAACAAGAGCGTAATGGCTGGTTTACAAGGAATCTCTCCCCGGAGTTGTTAGTTTTTTGTTTTTTTTCTTCATGGAAGACAAAGGTAACCGTAGGATCCCAGTGAGACTAATTAGCTTATGTTTTACCTTTGCCAAGATCGCAGCAGACAGACTGAAACCCCCTTTATGGCCCAGGAGGCGATCGTAGCCGTTTTAGAGGAGCGAGTGAGCGACTGCCCTGAAGAAGTCCTGTCTGAGCTGGCAGAGCATTTAGTCAGGTAACAGGCAGGTCACTTTCTGAAGTTCTTTGTCTACAATGCCTTCATTCACTCTCTGTTAATGTCTCTCCAGGCCTCTGACTAAAGCCTACCAGGAGGTGCTGCGGACAGTGTTTATGTCCTCCACCAGCTCTCCATCAGGGGCAAACAAGAAGAAGAGCTTGAAGGACCTGCAGGAAGAGATCACCAACCTGTACAACAACATCCGACTGTTTGAAAAAGGCACCAAGTTCTTTTCCGGTAAATCCTGTTCCACTGTGCATCCTGTATAATGACAATAAAGGCATTCTAGTCTATTCTGTTCTAGTGGAAATCAGAACTCTTCAACTCTCAGAGAGTTAGTATGAAACTCCTGAGATAAGAGAGGGGGCAGGGCTCACCATCGTGTTTCACAAGCTAAGGTTATTGGTTTACAGATTGCTGTCATTGTTTCATAATCCAAAGGGAAGCTGCTTTTCCTTATTTTCTGTCATATATGCTGTTCTAGTGAAGTCCGTGTATGTAGAGGTAATCCCTGGGAAACTAAAGCTCAGAGTGCTCCAAACGTTCTGGGGCTGTTTTTGTATTCGTGGCTCTGTATGATGTCAAAAAAGTGGATTTTCCCTGATGTGGTCATCTCAGGAGCAGAGCTCTGACTGTGAGCACAGAAGCTCCACCCACCTGCTGGTTAAACATGTAGGAAGGGCGGTCATTCAGAAGAAAGCTGGCTTAAGGAAGGGCGATGTTGACCTCCTGCCATCCACCAAGTCACTAAAGGCCCGGCTGAGAATAGCATCGGGGTTCGGTTAACTTCCACACATCATTCCACACAGCAAAGCTGTCAAAGCTTTTAACAGTAAATCTTAAATGTATGAGACTTCATTTTAAAAGCAACATCTTCCAGTTTCTCAAAGTTTACCTGTTTAGCATGTGGCTAAAAGCACCAGCTGTACCCCAAAATGGACCACAGAAGGCTGGTGGGTGTTAAGAGGTTAAAGGAGAAGGATCAAAAATAGCTTATAGAGATTTTATTTATTTAGTTTTTAGTTTGGGTTTTGCTTAGTTTTTTTAGGCTTTGTTTGTTTTTCTTGTTATTTTTTGATTTATATGGAAATGTCTGCTACTCCAGCATTAACTGTAAGAATAGATATGACCTCCTTTTTCAACATCTCACACACACACACACACACATACACACTCTTTTGGATTACACTGTGAAAATTGAGCAAATGTTGTTTGTTAGCAAAGCTCGGAGAAAAACCTGATGGGCTTGAAGTAACAGGCAATATTCTGATATTAACAGATGAGAAATGAAAGGAAACATTCAAAGTGAAGTATTTTGGGGAATTTCAATCTGGAATTGTCCAAATCTCCAGGATTTCTACACCTCGCACTTTTGACATTAGGAAAACATCCCGATAATATCTCTTGAGAATTCTGCACTTAAATGCAAAGAAAATAGAAAACTGCTGAAGTTGGAGCTCTCCATTATAATGCAGTGGAGAAATGAGGCATAAAACGTCTGTATGATGGAGACAGTCTCTGTAAAGTCTGTCTAAAACAGTGAAGACTGAGCAGAGTCATCCAAAGTTTCCAATGCTTAACATGGATTGTTTTATTGTGCAGATGATACCCAGGTCCACATCGCCAAGCACGTCCTGAAGACCGTGTGCACCGATGTCAGTAACATCCTGGTTAACTTCCTGGCTGCTGACCTAATGATGTCTGTGGAGAATCCCAGCACCATCACCACCGAGGTCCGTGTCTGTCTCCTCGCAGCAGCCTGAAATGCAAACTGGATTCTGGGGAAGAAAATTGGCTTAAGAATAACTTCTAGATCAAGCCAGACTTGTGTTTTTGTTTGAAGTGTTGTGTAGCTTTTGGTGGAATTGAATATCTGATTTGGTGCTGCAGGTCAGAGTGAAGATTCTGGGCAAACTGCCAGAGGAGACCAAAGGGCCTCTGTTGAAGCTGCACAACTGCCTTAATGGCAAAGTAAGTAGGACTGTTTGACCAAAATGAACTTTTCAGGATCCTGCAGCTCCTTAAGAAGTCTTTAAAAATATGGAATTAAAATGAAGAAAAACAAGGTCATCAGATGTCTTTTATTCCCCATGTTTATGATTTAAGCCAGTAAGATTCATTTTATGACATTTTCATGGTTTCATGTCACTCGCTCAATATTTTTGTCCCCTTTGTTATCAAGCACATTTGTTTATTTTAAAATGTAGTCATCATAATTGTTTACATCTTCTGCTGGTCCATTAGCGAGGATTAGCAGAGTCGATAATGAAGTCCAACAGATTTTTGACCCATTTTAGTCATAGGAGGGCAGGCAGCAGTTAACATTGTGTTTAACTCTGGTTTAATTAGAAATCCTGTCTGAGAATTCCTGTACCCTCAAAAAAACAAAACAAAAAGCTGACATGAAGTTGCATCATTGGGATTGTATGTTATAGTGCACTGCATGACAGTGCCACCAGGGGGCAGTCTGTACCTTTGAACAGACCACTGACCTCTGAGCTGCCAAAGATGATAATTGGCAGTAGTAAACATTTTGGGGTTGCCGGGTTAATAAATGTGAGTCAGGCAACACAGACAAAGCTTTTCAGGCAGTTTGGACGGGTGTGGTTAGAGAAGGTAGCCCTTCAAATCGACTGTCCCTTCAGCCCACTCTCATTAGTGTCTATTAAACAACAAGTGCCATCAGGTCCTGCAGCAGGAGGTAGTGGTGCACCTGTCTGCAAATTTCTTATGTGTTAATAAACTAGTCTATCAGTAAGCATCACTCAGACTAGAGCTGGCATAAGTAGCCTTCTCACTTCCTGAGTTACAACACTCAAATCAGCAGCAGTTCTTTTTATGTTTTTTTAAAAATATATATTACCTATTGAAATGTCAGGGTTCTGTAAAGTTATGAAAAAGTAATGAAAAAATTCTGCCCAACTCTTGTAGGCAGCATCTCTATTTTAGACATGAAGAACCAAGTGTGCCACTTTAGGTGACCTCCGAATGGCAGCTGCACTTTGGAATTTAAACACTGCAATCTGGTGGAAAGGGAAAAGGATAAAATTTAAATAAAGTGATGTAAATTTCCTTCCTGTGTTTATTGCAGACCATTGAAGACTTTGTGACTAACCTGGAGACATGTGCTGAGGTGTGTGGATTCATGCTTAAGAAAGGGGACAAGAAAAAGGAGAGGTAGTGGAAGCACTCAGTTTACTTCTGTTCACACTGAAACACTATAGATGTATTAGATTAAAGTCCAGAAAACGCTCCGCTCTCATCACCACTGTTTGGAGTTTAGAAGTGTGCGAATGTGTGTCTTGCAGACAGGCCCTGTTCCTGCATCGCCAGGCTCTGACTGAGCAGCTGAAGGAGACTGAGGATCCCGCTCTGGTCCTCCACCTGACCAGCGTGCTGCTGTTTCAGGCCAGCACCCACTGCATGCTGCACGCCCCAGGCCGCTGTGTGCCTCAGATCATCGGCACACTCACAGGCCGAATATCTGCGGTACGTAAGGCTGACTGAACCCCGTTTGAGTGGGAATGAAAAGTGTTCCATCACAGGGAGACTTCATTAAATGTACACTTTGGGACGTGAATGGAAAAAAGTGTTGAAAGAAAGCAGTTCAGCTCTTGGCTTTTTTTTTTTGTCACCTTAGCTTCCATCAGGACCAGCAGGCCGGTCTGATCGCCAATTAGTAACAGATGCTGTACTGCTCGTCTTAACACTGACTGTGTTAACATGTACTGGACTTTCAAAATAAAAGGGAAAATTAGTTGCAGATGACATTGTTGTAGACAAATACCCCACCCCTCCAAAAGAAAAAATTAAGAAATGCTAAAGTGGATCACCAAATCTGCAGTGTGGCCGGTTATATCACACTGCTTGGGATAAACTTATGTGTCTTTGGGGTCTGGTTGTTGTCAGTTGATATTTTGAAGTCTAAATGCAGCTGACCAGCACACTGTTTCAGTTGTGCCTCCAGGCGTTAACATGATTCTCACTGGATATAGAAACAGGTGAGTATTCCATTAACACTGTGAATATTTAGCTCCTTGATACCGGTTTCTGTGCTTCAGTGTGGTCTGAAAGCTTTCTCAGAATTGCTTAAAGCAACGTTGAGACGCCGCAGCTGTCGGTGGTGTCCGTCTGCTGCAAAGAGACTTTAGCAGCTGAAATCTGTGCATTCTGTTGCAGGAGCAGCAGCAGCTGCTGTCTACCTACCAGAGCTTGGTGGTGAAGCAGCTCATGAGCCAGAGTCAGAGCAAGAAGCAGGAGGAAGCCGAGGAGCAGGACGAGGAGGCGAGGAGCACCCGTGCTCAACTGCATAGCCTTATGCCACAGGTGAAGGACCTGGTTCTGTCCCAGAGGAAGACGTCTGTCAATGAGGACTGAAAAGTTCAATGGAGAGAGGAAGGAATGTCACAAGGGATCTGTGATTGAATCTTTTAAAGGTCTAACATGTACACCCGTGCTGCTGCTGTGTCAGCTGGTCCTATTTTTTTATGATTTCTCCATGTGGGCATCATTTTAAATTATTAAAGGAAATCGCTGTGTAGGATGTCTCCCTGTAAGCCTACTTAACACGACTGTCCTCAGTGAGGTTCTGAATAACTGGTTTATTAAATGCTTCCCTCCTCCTCATGTGAGTTGCTTCTTTTCTGTCCAGCACAAATGCAGACATTCAGAATCACACTTTATTGTTGACTTTTTTTAAATTTTAAATTTATGTGCCGGATTGTCTCAGGGGCATCTCTGCACACCCTGCACCTGGGGTCTTGCCCGGTGTGGTAGACTGCAGCCCCTGTCGATCTTGTGTTTGGAGCTTGTTCCTGTGCTGCTGTGATTAGTGTCTCTGTCTTTCAGTCCAGCCATTGGTAGGATTTCTCTATGTCAGCCACTTCTGTCCTTCCATGATTGTTCCTGTTCTTGCTTCTCTTTCTTTCTTTCTGCTGCCTGAGGTACTCACTAAGCACGTGATCATTTGTGGCCATCTTTCTGATGTATTCATGGATCTTTGTTTCATCTAGGATAGCGGTTCTTTATTCCACTTAGCGTACAGTCTCAGGGTGCTTGATCTGGGGTGAAACCCTCCATGCCAGGGTAATGCCATCCAGAATCAGTATCTGACTAAACACCAAGACTTTTAGGGCTGAGTACAATATACTTCAGTTTTATTTGAATTTAGAAGCAGGAAATTGGAGATCAACCAGGACTTTATGTCTTTAAGACATTCCTGCAGTTTAAGTAATGGGTGTGTGTCATGTGGCTTCATAGATAGATAACAACCATCAGCAGACGGAGGAAGTGGCTAGAAAAGGCTGTTCTAAAGGACAGCACAGAGGCTCTAATCATGGAAGCACAAGAACAGGCCCTAAGTACCACATTCAGAGAGTAGCAGGTTGTAAGATGCAAGCTGGGACAGCATACACTTAGAGACACAACTGAGTGGCTGAGATAGTGTACAGGAACATCTGTGCTGCATATGTGTGAGACGTTCCAAAGTCCTGATGGAACACTCCACCAAAAGTGGTTGAAAACAGGGCCAAGGCTGTGGGACTTCGAGCTCCAGACAGCTGCTGGCTAACCAACCAGACATAGTGGTGGTTGAAAAGGAGCAGAAGACCACAGTTGTGATAAATGTGGCAATCCCAGCAGAAAGCAACACCAAGGAGGAGCCAGAGGAAACAGCTGGAGCAGATGTGCAAGCAAAGTGATCCCAGTGATAACAGGAGCTGTGACACGCAAACTGGAAGAGCGACTCCAGCAGATTCCGGAGATCTCTGTCCAGAAGAGTGCAGCCCTAGGAACAGCTATGAGACTGTGCAGAACCTAAAATATAAATTTCTATGTAATTATATATATAAAAAGGAAAAAACTAATTTTCACTGAGGTTGCAACTTCGGTGTTTCAGTATTTTAAACTTGTTCGTTCCTGTCTGGCCTCTACAACCGCCCACTCCTTGAAGACAGTAACTATGTCATCGCCCCACCGGGTGGTCCGCATGGACACCCAACTTTGTGAACACCAGAACTTGAGAACGAGCTGTGTAGGATTTTCAAATCGATACCATATATGCATCTCCTGGAAATCTTGGGCGAGTTTGAATCTCGACATGTTGATAATATATCCAAATTAAAACAACACTTGTTGATTGTGGCTGGTGCTGATTCAATTAGTATTTATGACGGTGGAGATAAAGCAACAACAGATGAATTATGAAACACTTATCAAAAACATGTACAAACCCATATTTCCCCCAGACACTATTTAATTTTACTTATTACCTCACATAGTCCTGACACTACTCATCTGGAAGTTTGGGGAGTTTCCTCCATATCAGATACAACACAGGTAGACGGAGCACCTTTGCAGAGTGCGATTAGAAAGTTTAGTGGTTACTGGTGCAGACTCTGTGATGGAGGCCTTCAACTTAAGACTAACGGGTTAGCAGCAACTGACTGTGGCACAGCAGAGTGAGGTGTGTAGACAGAGAGTGTAAGAGCCAGACCGGGCTGTTTAAGTACTCTGCTATTAAGTACATTACTAAAGTATTCATACTTTAGTAATGTACTTGTATCATGTGGAAAAGTTCAGTACCCATCAGCCAATGGAAGAAAAAAACTATCCTGCTGATGAGGAATGTGCTAAATGGTAAAAAATAATTTAAGTGATGGAATGTATTTATTTACCCAAATATAATTACCCTACACTATTTTCAGCACAGAGAGAAGCAGCATTGTAAATTGGTTGTTCATGACAAATCTGTAATAAAGTGAGTCCTGGGCTTAATGACATGTAAGGTAACTGAGGTTTGAACTGCTTAAATTACAGGTGTCAAAGAAAGTGATGCTGTCACTCAGTCTCACATCTGTGTGATAACTGTGAGAGTGAGGTATTAAGTGTGTTGTCTCCGTCTTGTGACCATCTGTGCAAACTTACGCAACAGTGCATGTGTGTCTAATACTGCATTTTAACACTTGGGGGCACCAACTGCAAACATTTAAAAAAACATCACAACAGCCATTTCACTGATATTGATACAGTTATAAAGACAGCACTGAATATTCATACATACACAGAGAGGTAACTGTCAGGGATCTGCTGCTGTAACAGTCATTATTCCAGTGCTTTAAAGCTTAATCCAGATTTTAGAACCTGCTTGCTGGTATTTTCTTCTTATTCCACTTCATATCAGAGGTGTTGTTGAGGCCAGAGCTCTCTGCAGGCCACTGCAAACACATAAAGCCATTTCCTGGATCTGGCTTTGTAATCATGGTTGATCAGTTTTTTTCATTGACTAAACAATCAGTATATGCAAGTTGTAACAAAATTTCCCTTCATTAGAAACTTTATTAACCAAGACACACACAGATATATATATATATATATATATATATATATATATATATATATATATATATATATATATATATATATATATATATATATATATATATATATATATATATATATGTACACTGCTCAAAAAAAATCAAGGGAACACTCAACTAACACATCCTAGATCTGAATGAATGAAATATTCTCATTGAATACTTTGTTCTGTACAAAGTTGAATGTCCTGACAACAAAATCACACAAAAATCATCAATGGAAATCAAATTTATTAACCAATGGAGGCCTGGATTTGGAGTCACACACAAAATGAAAGTGGAAAAACACACTACAGGCTGATCCAACTTTGATGTAATGTCCTTTAAACAAGTCAAAATGAGGCTCAGTATTGTGTGTGGCCTCCACGTGCCTGTATGACCTCCCTACAAAACCTGGGCATGCTCCTGATGAGGTGGCGGATGGTCTCCCGAGGGATCTCCTCCCAGACCTGGACTAAAGCATCCGCCAACTCCTGGACAGTCTGTGGTGCAACGTGTCGTTGGTGGATGGAGCGAGACATGATGTCCCAGATGTGCTCAATGGGATTCAGGTCTGGGGAACGGGCGGGCCAGTCCATAGCTTCAATGCCTTCATCTTGCAGGAACTGCTGACACACTCCAGCCACATGAGGTCTAGCATTGTCCTGTATTAGGAGGAACCCAGGGCCAACCGCACCAGCATATGGTCTCACAAGGGGTCTGAGGATCTCATCTCGGTACCTAATGGCAGTCATGCTACCTCTGGCGAGCACATGGAGGGCTGTGTGGCCCTCCAGAGAAATGCCACCCCACACCATTACTGACCCACTGCCAAACCGGTCATGCTGAAGGATGTTGCAGGCAGCAGATCACTCTCCACGCTGTCTCCAGACTCTGTCACATCTGTCACATGTGCTCAGTGTGAACCTGCTTTCATCTGTGAAGAGCACAGGGCACCAGTGGCGAATTTGCCAATCCTGGTGTTCTCTGGCAAATGCCAAGCGTCCTGCACGGTGTTGGGCTGTGAGCACAACCCCCATCTGTGGACGTCCGGTCCTCATGCCATCCTCATGGAGTCGGTTTCTAACCGTTTGTGCAGACACATGCACATTTGTGGCCTGCTGGACGTCCTTTTGCAGGGCTCTGGCAGTGCTCCTCCTGTTCCTCCTTGCACAAAGGTGGAAGTAGCGGTCCTGCTGCTGGGTTGTTGCCCTCCTACAGCCTCCTGCACATCTCCTGGTGTACTGGCCTGTCTCCTGGTAGCACCTCCAGCCTCTGGACACTACGCTGACAGACACAGCAAACCTTCTTGCCACAGCTCGCATTGATGTGCCATCCTGGATGAGCTGCACTACCTGAGCCACTTGTGTGGGTTGTAGAGTCCGTCTCATGCTACCACGAGTGTGAAAGCACTACCAACATTCAAAAGTGACCAAAACATCAGCCAGAAAGCATAGGTACTGAGAAGTGGTCTGTGGTCCCCACCTGCAGAACCACTCCTTTATTGAGTGTGTCTTGCTAATTGCCAATAATTTCCACCTGTTGTCTATTCCATTTGCACAACAGCATGTGAAATTGATTGTCAGTTAGTGTTGCTTCCTAAGTGGACAGTTTGATTTCACAGAAGTTTGATTTACTTGGAGTTATATTGTGTTGTTTAAGTGTTCCCTTTATTTTTTTTTGCAGTATATGTATATATATATATATATATATATATATATATATATATATATATATATATATATATATATATATATATATATATATATATATATATATATATAGATAGATAGATATATATATATATATATATATATATATATACATATAAGAAAACAAAATCTATACAATTTCATGCTAAACTCCAAAAATGGGCTGGACAGAATTGTTGGCATCTTTTCAGAATTGTGGGTAAAAAACTTAGTTTCAAGCATTTGATGCTCATTTAAAACCACCCGAATATAAAAATCACACCTGAAACCAGATAAAAAGGAGAGATGTCGACTCAATCTTTGCATTGTGTGTCCGTGTGTGCCACACTAAACATGGAGAACAGAAATAGAACTGTCTGAGGACTTGAAAACCAAAATTGTGGAAAATAACAACAATGTTGATATGATGTTCCTTTGTCCAACATAACATAATCAAGCAGGTTACACTGTAGCTAATCTCCCTGGACATGGACGGAAGAGAAAAATTGATGAAAGGTTGCAACGCAGGATAGTCCGGATGGTGGATAAGCAATCAAGTTCTAAAGAAATTCAAGCTGTCCTGCAGGCTCAGGGTGCATCAGTGTCAGTGTGAACTATCCATCGACATTTGAATGAAAGGAAACGCTATGGCAGGATACCCAGGAGGACCCCACTGCTGACTCAGTTTGCCAAAATGTATGTGAGTAAGCCAAAATCCTGGGACAATAAATTGTGGACAGATGAGACCAAGAGAGAGCTTTTTAGTAAAGCACGTCATTCTACTGTTCACCGAAAACAGAATGAGGCCTACAAAGAAAAGAACACAGTACCTAAAGTCAAATATGGTGGAGGTTCAAAGATGGTTTGGGGTTGTTTTGCTGCCTCTGGCACTGGATTCTTTGACTGTGTACAAGGCATCATGAAATCTGAAGATTACCAAAGGATTTTGGGTCGGTGTAGGGCCCAGTGTCAGAGAGCTGGGTTTGCGTCCAAGGCCATGGGTCTTCCAGCAGGACAATGATCCCAAACATACTTCAAAAAGGACAACAAAAAATGGATGAAAACAAACTGCTGGAGAGTTCTGAAGTGGCAATGAGTCTGGATCTAAATCCCACTGAACACCTGTGGAGAGATCTTAAAATTAAAAATACTTATGACCATGTGATATTTCAGTTTTTCTTTTTTTAATAAATTTGCAAAAATTTCTACATTTCTGGGTTTTTTTCTGTCAAGATGGGGTGCTGAGCGTACATTAATGAGAAATAAAAATTAACTTTGTTGATTTTAGCAAATGGCTGCAATGAAATGAAGAGTGAAAAATTTAAAGGGGTCTGAATACTTTCCGTATCCACTGTAAATAAAGTGGAACTGACCTCTGATGGGAGTCTGTGTCCAGCCTGTGGGATATGATTGGACATTTAAAAGAAATCTTTTCATTTTTATTTTAAAAAGGTTCCTAAAACCTAACACTAGAATCGCTGTTTAAAGACAGTATGGGGTGTATGTAATGATGAGCGTCCCCATGAAGGTAAATGTACGCTGTTGATTTTCTCATGTTTCCAACGCCAAGGACTCCTGTAAAGTGGAGCCTGAGATGTGACTGCACCATGTGTAGTGTGTGGAGGCAGACGCACTGTCTTGCCAGAAGAAGAGTCTGCTGAGCAGGATATGGATGTGTGAGGTCATCATACACACAAGCGCGTGCTCCACATTGCCATGGAAACACGCATCTTCTGACAGAGGCCGGGTTCTCTCTCTTTCTTCCGTGGAGGCCTCCGGGCATGGCAAGTGAGGAATTTCATTCTAAAATAAGAGATTCAAAAACAGAGCCACCTACTCCCCAAATATGATTCATAGCCCCTCCCCCAAAAAAGTCCACAACATCCAACCCCAACCCCAGACCTCAGAAAAAGGGACTCATATCTGTTGTTCAACTGTTTCTAAAATATCATAATGGGTGCATACAGTGATGGATTATAATCCATGCTTAATTAGAAAGTTAAAGAGAAAAAGAATAAAACCTTCAGGTGTCATTCAAGAAAAACAACATATTTCTAATGCAAACAAATGCTGTGAAAAACTGGCCCACAGTCTCCGCTCTAATTCATCCAAAAGGTGTTCTGTCAGGTTGAGGTCCGGCCAGTACAGAGCCACCCAAACTAGTCCCACAAAGACAGGAGCATGAAATTGTCCTAAATTGAAGTGATTGGAATACCTGAATTCAATGATTTGGGTGGGTGAGTAAATACTTTTGGCAATGTAGATGTGTCTGTCACCACCAATCATTTTTCAATTTGCAGTGTTTCTGTTATGGAGCAACATTTATTTTTAACCCAAATATCATCACCTTTTCCTAATCAAAGTTTATAATGTCTAAACTTGAACTTGAAAACAAAAGGAATCACAGAGTAGAAAGAAAAAAAGTGTATCTCCCATCAGCTAGAACAGCTGTATCCGGTGTGTCTGAGGCCGGCATCAGAGAACGCCTTATGTGAAACGGTGATGTTGGTTGAGCGCAGGGCTGTTCAACCCCTGCTGATATCTCGACACTGAAGCACGAGGTGATGGCAGCATCGTGCTCTTCGGGCTCTTAGCAGGGAGAATGGTCATAACCAAGGAAAGATGGTTACCCGCAAATTAAATATGCAACATTGTGCTAAAAGTGAAAGGCTATTTCATTGTATTTTGAGGGTTTCAAAATGTTTTATGATGTTGTAGAAAGTCATCCATATCCATTTCATTCTCACTGTGATATGGGAAGTTAGTTGCCAGCAGGCGTCATTTTATGTATTTATATTTGAAGCTATAGACAGGATAAGTCAGCATTTATCTGAGTGCCTTTCAGAACAGTCCACCTTTAATGTCAGCCCAAAGCACATATCAAAGAGAAAATTATCCGTGTGGACTGCGAGACATGAAAGCCAAGCAAATGAGATCCTGGCTGCTTGTAGCATCATGCAGAGAACCCCAGAAAAGGTCAGCAGGTTATTTTTCTGAAAAAAATAGCTGACTGCACATATCTCCATTGACCTCAGTGACCTGCTGCAGGCACAGATAGAGTGAGCACTAAGATATGCTGAGTTCGAGCCCCGCCACACTTGTGATTACAAAGCATGCTGTTCTTAATCATCTTCCTCCCAGGGATTCATTATGCAGCCTGCAGTGAGTAATGAGCATGTCCAGAGCTTTGAAGCTCACTTTAATCATAGCACTGAAGACGATTACTAAGCAACAGGAACTTGCAGATGTCTCATGAGGAGGCATGGTGACAGTGGATGGATGTGGCTGGATGGGAATGTTCACCTGAGCACATGAGGAAAAGTCAAGGGGGCACTTGTGGATATCGTTCTCTGTGTACCACTCTGGTGACAGAGTAAACATATTCCAGATGAGTTTTGTGCTCTTGAATCCTAAAATAAAATCCTATTTCCAAACCAGGGAGATACCAGGGTTCTACTCTGTTCTCACTCTGTTTTTGTTTTTTAGACATCCAGGAATGAAAAATTAAGCTGCAGAAAGTGTCAAAATCAGCACTTCTTCTAATATGTACTTGAGTTTGGCTCTAACAGAATAGTGAGTTCTCACAGGCTCCCTTGTTAAAAGAAACAGCATTAAATAAACATCTTTTCATCCCGACTTCTATAAATAGTTTCTGCTGTTATAACAACTATATGACTTAAAGGTACTGGATTATTTTATTTTATTTATAACACGCGTACCTGGAAAATAGATTTACAGTTGTGTAGCTGACAGTGTTCTGCTAGGCCTCACCTCTGCTAACCTGAGTCATTGAACTGGACCTTTTGAAAATATGTGAGCTGTTGGTGCCTGTTGGGAGCATTTTAAGAATCTTTTATCTGTAAAATAATGTTGCTACCTGTGTGGTGCAGACTGTCCACAGGGTTTGTGCTTCAGCTTTGAGGAGTGAAAGTCTAACACTTTATTAGTATGTTACTTAAAGCAACACACCAATAGCAAGTATCTGTTTGTACATTGCACCTGTACAGTTCATGAATGCTGTAACAAACAAACCCTGTAATTTAACACAACTGTTCCTATGAATCTACCTTACCTTTACCCCTGAGCCCAAACTCTTTTGCATGCCACTGGATGCTTAAACATTATTCTCAAAAAAGGTTGACTACAAGTTACGTTTGTGTGATTACATAATGGACATTGAATCTGAAAATCAAAGTGACCTGTGCTCCTTTCTCACAGTCAATGTAAATACTTGAACATGAGGTAAAGCTGCAAATGACTGTTGCTCACACCTGCTGTATCATAAAACTGGTTACCCAAGAATTCTAATGGGAAAAGACCCTGGGATTTCTGGGTAATCTTGAGTGGATCCTCTGAGAATCTTTAAAATATAAATTCAGTGTTGGAAGGCTCGAGACCTTGTCTTGTTGCCCTTGGTGACAGTCATGCAGCATCCAAATCATCTTGCACGGGCAGAGCTGAGAGTTCATGAAAAGTGTAAACCTGAACTGCTTGAGCAATGGTCTGTCAGCTCCTGAATCAATTTCACTGGGACTGGTCATGCTAACACTGCATTTTAGCAATGCTTTTGCATTGCTTAGGCAAATTGTTGTTACTATGCACTGCCAGAGCTGCCTAGTGCCTTGTAATCATTAGCACATGATGTACAAAGGTGCATCTGAAAGTGGCTTTTAGGGGTTTTTTTTATAAACAACAACATTGGTTTTATTGATGACATAAACATGGATTATATAGAGCCTATGAGCCATTTACCCTGTGAAACTGTGTGTGGGAAGACAGTCCCACTGGGGCCAAATGTGATTAAAATTGATGCATTTATGGTATTTTTTTTATAGATTTATTTTTTAATTACAGAAAAAAATGACAAACTTACAACCACACATCAAAAAAACAACTAATTATCTTTGCAACAACTCCTTCAACCTGACAGCCACTTCTTATGATATATACATGATATTAATTTTTCTTTTGGAATTTTGCATTTGCATGTTTCCCCTCCATCAATCACCACCTTATTGGGGAGGAGGGCTTTGTGTGCCCTGGTGATCCCAGAGCTATGTTGTCTGGGTCTCTGGAGCTTGAAAAAGGGTGACTGGACTTCCTTTTGCTTCTTCAAGACATTTCACCGCTCATCTGAAAGGCTTCTTCAGTTCTTAAACCAAAAGGTGGAGAGACCCAGGCATTTAAACCCCAGTGGGCGTGGTCCCCTGGAGACGGTTCAGTTCAATTTCAGTTTTATTTATATAGTACCAAATCACAACAGTCATTTCAAGGTACTTTATATTGTAAGGTAAAGACCCTACATGATTACAAAAAAAACAAAAAAAACAAAAGGAAATTAGAGGTCATCCAGGCCTTTATGTCTTTAAGACATTTGTGTGTGTCATCTGACTTCATGAAAAGATCAAGCTGGGTATCATCTGCATAACAATAAAAATGTATTCAATGCTTACTAATAATACTGCCTAAGGGAAACATGTATAGCGTAAATAAAATTGGACCTAGCACAGAACTCTGTGGAACTCCATAATTAACCTTAGTGTGTGAAGACGACTCCCCATTTACATGAACAAATTGGAGTCTATTAGATAAATATGATTCAAACCACTGCAGTGCAGTACCTTTAATACCTATGGCATGCTCTAATCTCTGTAATAAAATGTTATGATCAACAGTATCAAAAGCTGCACTGAGGTCCAACAGGACAAGCACAGAGATGAGTCCACTGTCAGAGGCTGTAAGAAGATCATTTGTAACCTTCACTAATGCTGTTTCTGTACTGTGATGAATTCTGAAACCTGACTGAAACTCTTCAAATAAACCGTTCCTCTGCAGATGATCAGTTAGCTGTTTTACAACTACTCTTTCAAGGATTTTGGAGAGAAAAGGAAGGTTGGAGATTGGCTTATAATTAGCTAAGACAGCTGGGTCAAGTGATGGCTTTTTAAGTGGAGGTTTAATTACAGCCACCTTGAAGGCCTGTGGTACATAGCCAACTAATAAAGACAGATTGATCATTTTTAAGATTGAAGCATTAATTAATAGTAGGACTTCTTTGAGCAGTCTAGTAGGAATGGGGGTCTAATAGACATGTAGACATATAGACCCCTCAAGCATGCCTTGATCATTTTTCTGGATGCTGAAAGACATAATTTATACAACAAACACTTTTTATTCAACAAGACTTGAAACTAGCGACTGAGATCATAAACTCACCAGATACATTTTTACTGAGGTCATGGATAAAGGAAACAGCTGATGAGGTAAGTGTTACCATTGACTATTTTCTTTGAGACTTCATACAGCGAGACTTCTTCTGGCAATGAAGAATGTCCCCCTGCTCGCCCTGCTGAATCCAGATTTAATTCACTTCTGCTTCTCTTTTCAGATTAGTTTCCACTGTCAAAAGAAGGCATTTTTGTTTCCTTTTCCTCCACCATGTCTTAAATGCAAATGTGAAGCCCCTTACAAATAAGTGCAGATCAGCCTTCACTGAAGCTCACCTTTTCTTAATTAACCTATCTGTGGTGGCTGCATTTTAGCAGTTACATACAGCCAATATTTGTTGGCAGGATGCATTCATTGTTCATCTGGCCTTCTTGTCCAACATCAGTGTCTGACCTCAAATGCACGTCCGGAAAAATGGTCAGAAATTCCCATAAACACTCCTAAACCTTGTGAAGCTATTTTAGCTGCATCGGGTGGGCCGACATCATATTAAAGCCTATGGATGAAGAATGGGATGTTACCAAGTTTATATGCGTGTAAAGGCAGAAGAGCAAATACTTCTGGTGGGTAACTTTTGCTGTAACCCAAAGTGTACCACTGACATGCTGCCAGCTTTGACAGAAGAGCATTACTGAATGCCAGGTTCAAAATCGTTTTTGTTCTCTCCAACAAGCTCAGCGTTTCTGTCATCAGAAGTTTTAAATGGTGTTGGACCACAGACAGTATAAAACATGGATGTAATAAGGCTGGAAAGATGAAGCCAATGCTGAAGTGTCTTAAACCTGCATTCTGTCTGAAGGCCAGTGTCCTTCTTGCTAGTGCAACAGTACATTTCTGAACCGATGAGTCCATATGATTTTGAATTGTCCAAATTTGAGATTGGATTAAACTGCATTTCACTGATTCTCACAGGAAAATACAGAGATATTAAAGTTAAAACTCTTGACAGAAGTTATCTCATTTGCCTTTTTAACCTTGTGGTAAGTGCTAATGAAGATGCTCTTCACAGGTATTAAAAGTAGATTGTGATGTATTTTTGGCAAAGGGCATACGGGGGTGGTAGTTACTCAATTAGCTCTCTGAGTAATTATCCAAGGTTAACAAGACTATGTTCAAGAGTCAAACTAGACATGCTGAACAGTCACTAAAGCAGAGTGCCTGGCTCAGACACGAACCCTGTGAAATGCAGTATACTGGAGGACAGCGCATCACTGCATGAAGCAGGCACAGAGCTGATGCACAGAGGAATAAGGATGCTGTTTCAGGAAGGAGATGCCACTGTTGGTGAAGTTTACTAATGGATTTTTGATACTCTTAATGTTCCTATATGTACCCTATAACACAGTCATGTAAATTTGGACTGGTTTATCAGAAAAAGTGGGGCCCACTGCTTGTTAAATCTACCCAAACTAACTAAAAATAAAACAATGGACTCCACATGAACAACTGTAAACCAAGTCTGAAGAAAGGATTCTTTAGGCATCAGAATGAATGAAAACTCAAAAGAACTACAACCTATCAGCAAAGTTGTGCCACAGACTCATTCAGTGCACAAAGAGTGTTCCAGTTATCACCCTGGGCACAAAGAGAAATGCATAGCAAACAGAACTGCGAGACAATAAACCCACTTCAAGCTGGCTGTCAGTCACTGCAACTAATTCAGTTCCCTGGCACAACACAGCCATGTAGTGCATGACTAACAGGCCTGGTCAAAGTTAGAGCTGTTATAGTTATAGCTGGGGCGGGGCTGGGGGTGGGAGGGTGATCATCACATACTGTATGAGGAGTATTAGATAATAATAAATGTTGCCCTTGTGAAAGCACTCACTGGAGATGATAGCAAGAAATCCCACGGTGACAAGAGAAGACAAGGGTGACGCATTGGGAGGAGGATAATTAAGGCAGAGCTTGCAATGAGGCATCATCACATAAACACTTGGTTCCCATATGTGATGCCTTGCACATCCAGTGTTTTACATACGCTGCATATGTCATATTCCAAAGAAAAACGAATAAATTAATTGATACACATGCATTTTCAGCATCAGAGGGTATATACATCCAGCACGGAATGATTTTATAATCCTGAATTATAATCTCGTGTAAGTGTCCCAGTTTATTGTGAGATGTAAATTTGAAGGAAGAAGTGTTAACAAGCAGCAAAGAAAGTCTACTTCATGCACAATATGGCTGAAAAGTTTCAAACGTCTTCATGGGTGAGGAGAAAGCCAACATCCACACTGACCAAGAAGCACCTAGTGACTCAGTGCAATGGCATCAATAGGAGGCTCCTACTATCAAAGCTGGAGATCCAGAGGCTACAGTACAGTGGGGGGGAACAGCAGCAAACAGTATGGAAATAATGAGCCAACCCTGGTAGAAGAGAGCAGTGGGACTGAACTAGGTGATGCCCAGTCACCTCCACTGACAGATGAGGAGGAACATGGTGGTCAGATTCAAGGTAGCCACTCAACCAAGAGCACAACTTCCCCAGCTCACTGACAGAGCTCCAGCGGGGGAGGTGCTTGCAGATGTGAACACTGCTCTGTGCACCAGCCCCACTACCAGCATCACTGAAACCAGTGAGCTCATATACATCACTGCCACATTAATCCTAGGATCACTTAGGATGCAGGTGAGAGGAAGCCTCCATGGAAATCAGTTAACCAACTAACACCCTTCTAGGCTTCCCTAACATCCTTCTAGTTGGAGAAGCAGAGGCCAAGAGAATAAATGGCCTGTTCTCCAAAGACCTATCCAGGGTGTACTCTCAGCTACAATTGAAGAATAATACGAGGGCAAACACACCCAGAGATGAAACTGAGCAATCCTGGAAGAACATCTGGGAGCACGAGGCATCACACAACACCAGTGCCAAGTGATTGGTGGACCTAAGAGCGGCCTACAGCAACTTCCCAGAGCAAGAGTCAGTCAATATCACAAAGACAAACATCCAACAAGGAGTATCCAGAAAGAAGAGCTGGACAGCACCAGGACCTGACATGATCCACACCTAACCTGGCAGTACAAATAACTTGATTTGGCCATTGCAAATTTACTCTCTGCTTTTGATAGATTTCAAAATTCTCTGCTGACACATAAACATATTTTAAACTCAGATAAAACTGTGTGTAATATTTACAAGGTCACCTAAAAGTATCCAGCCTACAGTTCATGTTCAAACCTTTCATCGGCATAAAACTGAAATTGTTGACTGTTATAAATACTTAGCACTCTGGCTGGATGTTAGACTCACTTTCAAAAACACCTTTTAAGAAAATTAAAGGTGATGATTGGATTTTTATACAGAAAAAAGAAAAACTTGTTTCTCAGTTGTAAGATCACCGTACAATCCAGTTTTGTCTGTGCTTGATTATGGTGATATTGTTTATGCACGCTTCTATATCCACCTTGAAGCCTCTTGATTCTGTTTATCACACGGTCCTCCCTAGCAAATCAAAGTGAGCAGCATTGTATGATATTTATATGCAAGGCTCTGCTGCAAAGATTACCTGGGTCAGTATCACCAAAAAGTGCCTTTGGGACATCATAATTAGTCCCAAAAAAAGTCACAGTTTCCCAACTAATTTCATATCCATTGTATCAAGTTGACCTTAGGCTGTTGTAAATGGATGTTGGTCAAGCTCCCACACTTTTTATGAGTTTACTGCAAGCAGATAAAGAATGAGCACATTGTAAAATATGTCCACCCTGTCAAGGACAAAGTCAAATAAAAATCAATACATTTTCATACCAACGTGATTATACAATGCACATTTTCAGATAGCTAGTTTATCCCTTGCTCAATAATGATATTTATTTGGTAAAATAAGGCTTTTGAAAATAGTGAAATAATTGCAAATTGCTTGTGTCTTCAAAGAATCTGTGATAGTTGTGTTTTCCTTTTTAAATAAAATCTCTAAAAACCGCGATCTGGTTAGTTTTTCAAACAATATTATTTGGCAGTGATTAGTTTATTAAGAAAGCGTGCAAAGGTTTTACTAACTTGTGACGATAACTTGATTATTTTCAAAAAGCTGAAAAATTACAGGGTGGACAGTGAGATGACAGGGTGGACAAAAATGTGTTATTGTTCTTTATTAAGACCTTTCTCAACAAAGGTGAACATTAAAAAACATAATTATGAACATTCATAAGCTTTTTGCATCACAATTAAGATATATAATAGGGTCTAAGGTGGCAAAAGGAAGTGTGTGACTTCTCTGTGAGTCATTTCCTAAGTTCTTCATTCATTTTTCATTCATTGGTAAGCACTGCTGCCTCGCAGTTAGAATGACATCTAGAAGGTCTGGGTTCGATTCCACCTTGGCCCGGGCCTCCCTCTCTCTCTGTGTGGAGTTTACATGTTCTCCTGATGTGAATACTTACCTTGTTTTCCCCTCTGCACAGGAAACCTGTGAGACTGTGTTCCTAGACTTTGTTTGGAGAGAGAGAGAGAGCGGGGATGTTTTAGCTTGCTTGGTGAACTGGATTATTCCCAATAGCTACATGCTAGAACTGTTTCTAATATTTTGGACTCTGTAAACAAAACTGTGTTTGGAACTTTTCTTGGAGTACATCTGGTGTGGGGCCATGATAGCATGAGAGCCACAATCCAGGGTAAATGGACTAGTTCTTATATAGCACTTTTCTACTCTGACTGAGCACTCAAAGCACTTATACAACATGTTTACAGTCACCCATTCATACAAGCACTTCAATGTGTAACTAAGCTAAGTGCTTAACATGGTGATGAGGAACAGAAGAGCAGGAGGAACTGTTATGGATGACCAAGCCCCTGCATGGGATGTATACTATATCACCTTCCACACAAATGAATTTGAGTGACATCCCATTAATAATCCAAAAGGTTTAATATGATATTGGCCCACCCTTTGCAGCTATAAAAGCTTCAGCTCTTCCAGGAAGGCTTTCCACAAGGTTTAGGAGTGTGTTTATAGGAAGTATAGACCATTCTTCCAGAAGTGCATTTGTGAGGTCAGATACTAATATTGCACGAGAAGGCCTGGCTTGAAGTCTCCACTCTAATTCATCCTACAGGTGTTCTCACAGGTTGAAGTAAGAACTCTGTGCAGGCCAGTCAAGTTCTTCAACACCAAACTCACTCATCCATGTCTTTATAGACCTGCTTTGTGCACGGTGTGCAACCATGTTGGAACAGGAAGGGGCCATCCCCAAACTGATCCCACAAAGTTGGGAGCATGAAATTGTCCAAAATGTCTTGGTATGCTGAAGCATTAAGAGTTCCTTTCACTGGAACTAAGGGGCCAAGCCCAACTCCTGAAAAAACAACCCCAGAACATAATCCCCCCTCCACCAAAGCTTACACTTGGCACAATGCAATCAGACAAGTACCATTCTCCTGGGAACCACCAAATCCAGACTCATCCATCAGATTGCCAGATGGAGAGGCCAGGGAACACGTCTCCACTGCTCTCGAGTCCAGTGGCGGCATGCTTTACATCACTGCATCTGACACTTTGCATTGCTCTTGGTGATGCGAGGCTTGGATGCAGCTGATGTCTGCAGCTCTCTGTGCACTGTTCTTGAGCTAATCTGAAGGCCTCATGAAGTTTGGAGGTCTGTAATGATTGACTCTGCAGAAAGTTGGTGACCACTGCACACTATTCACCTCAGCATCCGCTGACCCCACTCTGTTATTTTACATGGCCTACCACTTCATGGCTGAGTTGCCGTCATTACCAACCACTTCCATTTTATTATAATACGACTAACAGCTGACTGTGGAATATTTAGTAGTGAGGAAATTTCATAACTGGACTTGTTGTAGCCTATCACGGTACCACGCTGGAATTCACTGAGCTCCTGAGAGTGGCCCATTCTTTGCCAGGTGTTTGTAGGACACAATTTGAAGGTGCCCCAGAGACAGTCCAGCACATAGTAGCGGGATATAAGATGCAAGCAGGGAGCGCCCTCAAACTACATTCACAAAACCCTGTACCTTCTTCTCAAAACCAAACTATCACCTCAAAACTCAAAACTGCCCTGTGTGCAAACTCAAACAATGTGTCCAGCTCACACACACAGCAAGTAAGAACACAATGGCCACAGATCATCTGGTAGACAGTACACCAAATAATTTAAGACACAGCATCCAGGGCATGTAGTCAACAGGAAATGTTTATTCCAAGTGTATACAGTCAAACACTGTCATAGTTGGAGTGACATGACAATGCTGAATGTAGACAAAAATAAATAAATAAATAAAAAGCACATGAAAAGCACACCACTGTAGGACACAGATTCAGTCTGCACCATCATATCTCTGTGTGGGGTCTGGACAGAAAGCCTCATCCATATCACATGCAATGTGTTCCCTTGCCAGGCAAAGGGGTAAAAAAAAACCTTGTGTGCTGAATCCAGCCTTGACAGGACTCTAAAGTTACATTGTCACGTGAGTGTTCCATTACCTCCAATAGATTTTCCCTGGTGTAGGGCTGTGGGTGGAACACCTCCCACATCCACGCAGTGAAGAACTCCTCTATTGGATTGAGGAAGGGGCTATAAAGTGGAAGGAACATGTTCATGTAGCCTACATATTTGTTTAATATGTACATTGAAGGACATATCCTGGTCAAAAGTGACTTCAGGATTTCTCACAGTGTTACTGGATCCAAGGTAATGCCATCCAGAGTAAGTATCTGGTTCGACACCATGTTTCTAAGATTTGTGGGGCCGAGTACAAGAACTTCAGTTTTATCTGAATTTAGAAGCAGGAAATTAGAGGTCATCCAGGCCTTTATGTCTTTAAGACATTCCTGCAGTTTAACTAATTGATGTGTGTCATCTGGCTTCATGGACAGATAAAGCTGAGTATCATCTGCATAGCAATGAAAATTGATGCAATGCTTTCTAATAATACTGCCTAAGGGAAGCATAGTGTAAATAAAATTGGACCTAGCACAGAACCCTGTGGAACTTCATAATTAACCTTAGTGTGTGAAGAAGACTCCCCATTTACATGAAAAAATTGGAGTCTATTAGATAAATATGATTCAAACCACTGCAGTGCAGTACCTTTAATACCTATGGCATGCTCTAATCTCTGTAATAAAATGTTATGATCAACAGTATCAAAAGCTGCACTGAGGTCCAACAGGACAAGCACAGAGATGAGTCCACTGTCAGAGGCTGTAAGAAGATCATTTGTAACCTTCACTAATGCTGTTTCTGTACTGTACTGGTTTAATTATAGCCACCTTAAAGGCCTGTGGTACAGTTTTGAAGGAATGGGGTCTAATAGACATGTTGATGGTTTGGAGGAAGTAACTATTGAAGTTAAGCTCTGACTCTTTGTCAGCCTGGCTACAGTGCTGAAAAGAAACCTGGGGTTGTTCTTATTTTCTTCAATTAATGATGAATAGTAAGATGTCCTAGCTTTACGGAGGGCTTTTTTTATAGAGCAACAAACTCTTTTTCCAGGCTAAATGAGCATCTTCTAATTTAGTGAGACGCCATTCCCTCTCCAGCTTACGGGTTATCTGCTTTAAGCTGCGCATTTGTGAATTATACCACGGAGTCAGCCACAGTATCCAAAGTCGTACACAGTGAGGATGTAAAACTATTGATGAGATAATCTACCTCACTGGGAGCAGAGTTTAGGTAGCTGCTCTGCACTGTGTTGGCACATGGCACTGAAGAGCATAATAATGAAGGAATTATACCTTTAAACTTAGTTACAGCACTTTCAGATAGACTTCTGCTGTAATAAACTGATGTGTAATCCATTACAGTAAATTTAAATGCTACTAAGAAATGATCAGACAGGAGGGGGCTTTCAGGGAATACTGTTAAGTCTTCAGTTTCAGAGTGTGGTTAAAGTGGGTGGGCTCCTTTACATTTTGAGAGAAGCCAACTGAATCTAATAATAGATTAAATGCAGTGTTGAGGCTGTCATTTTCAGCATCTACATTAAAATCCATCCATCCACAGGGTTATTGTTCCTGTGTTAAGGCAATTATTGTTGTTCTCACTTGGTAAAAAAGTATCCAAAAATGCATCAAAGGAATCCATAGCACTGAACAGACCAATCACGATAGTTGTTGGCTGCACTGAGGTTATTATCGTAAATGAAAACGAACAAAATAACGAAAACTTAAACTGAAAAAACATTTTCATTAACTGAAATAAATAAAAATGGTACTTAAAAGGAAAACAGGACAACTAACTGACACTGTATTATGTGTTTACAAAATTAACTAAAACGAACTGAAATTATAGATAAAATGGCCTTCGTTTTTGTGTTTGTCAGTTTATTTAACAGCCTTGTGGACTGATATGAAATCTCACTGTGTGTGTGTCTGCTCACTGTGCAGGTCTGCAAAATAATGGCAGCAGGAAGAGTTGGGAGAAAGCAGCAGAGTCCCATATGGGATTTCTCTGAGTACGATGGCGTTACAGAAGGAAGTGTCTTGTTGTGGATGATGGCAAAATGTGTGTAACACTTCCCAAGGGGAAAACCCACCAACCTCAAAGTCCACCTGAGAAGAGCGCACAAGATGGCCACCACTCTGAACCTACACAGGAACCTGTGATGTAACCTGACCTGTGCCTCCTGAGAAATGTAACTCAGCCTGCAACTACTGCGACTGGCCTGTTCACAAATGCCGAGTCCTCCCGTGCATTTCTGGCTACTTTTTGCTGCAGTTTTTCAATCAATCAGCAAGAGAATATCAATCAGGAATAATAATCATAGCATCAATATAAGGACTCACAAATTCCTGAGGGGAGATTGCTATCGGAATGGACGTGAAGGAACAAAGAAAGTGAAAAAAAAAAACTAGAGGGATGGTTATGTTTACAGCTGCAAATAAAAACTGACCACAAAGAGCTAATTCAGGCCTAATAGTGAGAATCTAACCAAGCTAGCACCTCTGAGTAGCATACGCACAGAGTTCAGTTTGTTCTTGTTTGTAATGTTTTGCTGTTATACACCACATGCGAGCTAATGTTAATCTACTGCACTGAAGCTGTACCTGCACCTAGTGCTGGGCAGTCCAATTTATTCCTAATTTATTTTTCAGATAAATATTTTTAATATTATATCCCATAATGCACTGTTTCTTCTCATTCACCTTTATTTACTTGTTTATACTTCACTCTGTATTTAATCATTATTATTAATCTCTGTCTCTCTTCCACAGCATGTCTTTTGTCCTGTCTCTCTCCCCTCAGCCCCAACCGGTCGCAGCAGATGACTGCCCCTCCCTGAGCCTGGTTCTGCTGGAGGTTTCTTCCTGTTAAAAGGGAGTTTTTCCTTCCCACCATTGCCAAGTGCTTGCTCATAGGGGGTCATTTAGACTGTTGGGTTTTCTCTGTGTTATTGTAGGGTCTTTACCCACAATACAAAGCGCCTTGAGACGACTGTTTGTTGTGATTTGGCACTATATAAATAAAATTGAATTGAATTGAATCTTTTTCAATTTTTGAGATACATTTTTTTCTTTATGTTGCTCCCCGTTGATGTCTCATAATGTTCATGCGTGTCCTTGTTTTTTACACACATTTAGCACATAATGCTGCTATCTCGTGAACAGCCGGTTGTTGAATACAATTGTTCAGTGGTATAATTTGTTGAGATCTTATTACACAATAGTTACTCTTACACCTTGAATCTTCCACCTGAAGTAAAGTATGAAAACCTAAAACTAAGGTTGTGTGGTAGGGTTTCAGAGGGGTTTGGGGTTACAAAGTATCTACATCTTAGACTTAACATAGAAGCATAAATCCTATGTAAGTGAAGCCACCTGTCAAAGGGGCCGTGCCCTTAACTTTAACTGTAACAAATCCAAAAAGATGAGTCATTAAAAAAAATAAATCCACATAAAGTTGTTATAAAAGGGGAATTGTTTATAGAGACCAAAATCATTTTCAGTCATTTGATCAGGCTTTAAACAGCATTTTATCGCTGAAGGCGGGCTTCTCAACATGCAGGCTGAAACAAGCTGAGAACAGAGTAAACAGAGCCATCTGAAGCACAGACAGAGTCACGTGAAAAACTAAATACCTCACAGTGAATGTTTGGCTACAGAAGAAGCTCATACCAGCTCTGAAGCAGTCAGTGCTTCATCTAATAATTTTGCATCACATCAGAGAGAATGCTTGAAGGTAATATTAAGCCAACAGTGTGATGGTTGAACTTAAAGCAGAAAAGCATGCCTTAACAGGATAAGGATCCTAAAGATCCGGGAGGAAATCCGCCAAGGAATAAAACACTGAAAATGTCAGCGACATCAGCAACTATGCAGAAATGTCAAGTTTGTTTGTACTAAAGGGGGCAACACTAACATCTGATGCCAAAGAATATTAAGAATATTATTCTATTGACATTTATTTTAAATAAAATATAAAATATATTCTAAACTATAATGCCCATTAATTAAAGAATAACTGTGTCCATATACAGAACCAGTCAAAAGTGTGTCCAAACTAATGACTGCTTCTGTATATACAGAACATTTCGTAGCCGATGAGTTTCTCTGCCTTTTTTTTCTCTCTTTTTCTAAACACTGTGGGCTCGGGCTTTCAAACTGATGAACTGAAGGCCGCAGCACTTTTGTCTTGCACAAATACATTTGTTAACAGCAGAATAGAAAGTTTCAGTACAGTACAGAGGTCTTAACATAAAAATTCCACATTTCTAACAAGAATTCCTGCCTTACAAGGGATCTGGGAAACTTCTCAGAGGCAGTCTACAAAAAAGTTTGAACACACATACCTGCTTGTGTGGTCACCATTTCACATGATGACATCTTTAATGATGCCTTTTTAGATCACTCACTCATTTGGCAGCAGTGGAATATTTCTCCTACCTCTTTGTCTTTCTGCCATTTTCTCCTCTGCTTAAAACCTCCTCACATTACTCCTAACAACTTTTCACCTATGAAGCTCACTTAAGGGCTAAAATGTTTGTGAATAACTTGTATCTTAATCAGGTAAATTATTATTATTTTATATAAAATGTATTTTACTTTGGTCCCTCTTTGCAATTGCTTGTACAACAAATTTGCTTAAACTTGGTCTTAAACTGGATATACACTGGGTTCTGATTGATTTCAACCTGTTTCTAGACAAAAAGCCTGAGATCAAGTTACGCTGTAACTCTGTGACTGCTTTGCTGCTTCAGGACATGTAAAACTTGCCATAATTGGTGGAACTATGAATTCTGCACAAGCACTTCTTTCTACAGCTAAGTGCTTTCAATCTAACTTTCACACACGTTCATTGCAGCTGTAGCTCAGGAGGTTGGAGGTTCAATTCATTCTGCATGCCAAAGTATCCATGGGCAAGATACTGAACCCTAAGTTGCTCTCTGATGCAACCACTGGAGTTTGAATGCGTGTGAATGTTAGATAGAAAGAAGTGCTTGGGTGAATGAGGCACGTTGTATATATATACATGTATACATATACACATATACATATATATACACATATATATACACATATATACACACATATATACATATATACACACACACACATATATATATATATATATATATATATACACACATATATATATATATACACACACACACATATACATACACACACACATATATATACACACACACACACATATATATATATATATATATATATATATATAAAAACTGAATTGAACTGAATTCATTCACTGTGAATGCCAAACCAGCTTCAATTGACAGCCTCAACCTTTCAATTCCTCGTATATAACACAGCACAAAGGATTTTGTGGTCAATAATAGTGAAGTTTTTTGAAGATCATGGTGATGGTAAAGAGCGATGCCAGTCATCACATAATTGACAGAGTGAACTGTGTTTGGAGTGCTGCAGTAAATGAGGCGGGACAGGAACAGCACCATATTCTAGAACTGATCCCAAACTACACTACTTCAGTCTAAACAGTGCGTAGAGAAAACATAATTTCCACATCAAAGTACGAGTTCATCAATAACTACTTTCTCAAGTTGGCATCAAAACTGTAAGTCTGTTTAATAAATGACGTTCTTCATTTCTCATTTCTGAGGCAAAGAAGAAATCTGCCTTCTGGAAAAAAAAAACAAAACCACAAAAAAACAAAAACAAAAAACTATAAGGTACTTCAACGGTACATCATGCAACTGTACCATCATGGGCCCACAACCATGTTTTAAACAAAAAGTCCACTTACGACAGTTTACCAAGGTAAGAAATGTCTATTTCTTTATTACATTCAACAATACAGTACACTGAAATTGCACATTTTCACCAGATATAGCAGCATTCTGACTGGCAAATGGACTAGTTATTAGGCACAATCAAGACATTTAAATAGAAATATACATGTTCAAATGTGTAATGGCCACTTTCTGACCACAACTAGATTCCACTTAGCTGTTAATGTACATGCCTGGTAAAACAAAATTCTATACAGCTAAGCACACTGTCCTCTACCTGCAACAAAATCATCTGAGGTCAGGCCAAGCCCAGGCTATCTTCTTAAAATATAAAAGAAACACACACACAAAAAAGCCCCCCTCACATAGTATGTGCCAATCAGTGCATTTCAGGAGTTGTAAAGCATTTTCTTTCTCTTTTTTTAATGGTTTTCTTCAGACATCTACTTCACTTAAGAGTTTGTTTTTTAACTGAGAGCCACTGTCTCACCTTTGGGGAAGTGGGTACTGTGGGCTCAGTGGGTACAGAAAGTCATGGCTGCAGTGATGGCTTTAGAGCAGGTTTATCCAATGCTGCAGTTTTAGATGATCTGGTCTGTGAAGCAGGGCAGGGTTTTACATTTGAATTTCCAAAAGGTGGCATCAAATATTTGGACTGTTTCATGATATTATTTCCAAATTTAGGCTTGTATTAAGCAAAAATATTTAATGGCTCTTCTGACAAGACAGAACTTTGGCACTAAAAACTGTACTGAACGCCTAGTTATAGTCACCTGAGTTGGCCTAGAACTAGCTGTAAATCTGAAGCTGCTGCTGGTGGAGATAAGCATCTTCACCTGTAAGATGCAGCCACTTATCAACTAGTAGGTCATTCCTATGTCTAAGTCAAAGACAAATGTACCCTCTGCTTGGTCTGTTATCTGAGTACCCAGACAAAACAGCCAGAACAGAACATTTATTACTTCTGGAAATACAATTTCCTGAATGGCCGAGACTCTCTACAGGCTCAAAGGCCAACTGGACTTCGAGTGTGTTTCAAAAGACGAGCTCAAGTTTCAAGATTCAAGTTTGGAAAATATCAGATAGGCACAGAGATCCAGCAGATATAGCTTTGAATACAAAGATGTATATACGGTATAAAGATGAACAACATACGATTGCCACAGAAGTGAACCCAAAATTTTCCATTATCTGCCGGGGTCTCACTGCTGTCTAGGTCAAATTATAGGATTTACCTGGCCTATCTACCTGTTGTGAGGAACTCTCTTCCACATGCCGAGTCCCGTTGTCGTTGAGCTGTTGGAAGTCCCACAACTTGCAAAGAATCTTCATATATACCCTGTCCATTCAAAGTGTTGAGTCACACTGACATTAACACTGCATTAAATCACTGACCAGGGTGGGGGGTGGGGTAGGCAGATAATACAAAGACATCCAACCCAACATTTGCCATCAACAAAACATGATATTACACCACACTGGGCAGGCTGAACAGATCTACTGCACACACGCCGGTCGATTATTCTTGGACAAAAACATAATCGTGCTTACTTAAAATATTTGCTCCAGGATGTTGGGTACAGGGTCTCAGCACCTTTTAGTTGAGCCTATTATATTCTGCTATATCACCGCTACCAAGAACTATAAAGTCTCTGAAGCTGATATTGGACGTCTCATAAAATTTGAAATCTTTAGACCATAAATTTGTCATCAAATATTCTGACCTCAAGGTTTACTCACCAGCTGTTCCTGGTGGTTTTGACAGTATCTTAAAGTGTGAATTTTAATGCCTCCATCATATAAAAGCACCCTGTCAAATGATGTAAGTCTTGCACTTAAATCACTCAATAGCACCTGAGCTATGTCCATTTTAGTTAAAAGCCCCCCAGAAAGTTAGTCTAACCAAAAGATTTAAGATATTAATTTCATTTTTTTTTTTACATATATATATTTTTGGGTGAATCGAGAAGTGGTTTGAGTCCCGGGAATGAGAAAGATTTTTAAGTAGCATTGTAAACACTCGACTACATTAAAGAGAAGTAGAAAACTATCACAACAAACCTTTAAAGGACACATTTTAAAAGCATATGCACAAAGCATGCTGCCTGCTAAAATCTGCAAGGATTCTCAAAGTGCTGCAGCACCCAGCAAGGAGCATGTCTATTTTCTGTTGCCACAAGAGATCATACTGAAGGGCTGCTTAAATTTACTTAAGCCAGGTCTATGATCCATAAATGACAGAAGGACATCACCTTTTCTGCAGTTCTCCTTTGCCCTTTCAAAAGGATTCAAACACTTCCTGTATTTCCTGTCTGACATACGTAATTACTACCAGATAACCACAGTCACCAGCTCTATATTTGATAATGTCTTTTGCGACTTCATGTGGACTTACCTGCAAGAAAAAAAAGGCTCAAACAAAACTCTTCTTCACTTGTCAAATACGTGACCAGCCTGGTTTGATGTTGAATAAATAGGAAAAATGTGTGTTCCTAATCCTCAAGTAAGTTATCAAAAAGAACAGTTTCAGTACTGAATATCAGGTCTTGGACTGCGACACCAGGGACCAAATGCATTGTCCTGTTTTAATCTTGTAAAATCCCAGGTAGTGCACAGTGTTTTCTCATCTGACAACCTTTACAACTCTTGGATGTTTGACTCAACCTGTGCCTTCTGGATTGGATCTTTCGGTAGCAATAAACCCATGCCACGTCACGTCAGTCCCCTACATTTTTAATGCAGTGTTAATTTCAGTTTTAAAGCCCGCTAAGAGACATAAACCACCAGAAAAACCCCTAGTGAGGCAAGGTACATTTTGTAAAGATGCATTTTAACAGTGTTTCAGAGTGGAGTTACACCACAGAGCGATGCTCTCCACATATATACACAGCGCTCGGCTGTATGCGCCTTTTTGTGTTGCCTGGCAGCTGAGGAAGAAACTTAAAGTATTTGGGCATCAGATCAAGGCAGGCATCGCGGAACTTCTTGATCCGCCAGTAGTAAATAAGAGGATTGAGGGCTGACTTGAGGTAGCACAACCATAGGGCCCATGTGCTGATTTGAAAAAAGCTGTCTTTGTGGTAGAACCTGTCGCTGAAGGTAGTTACCAAGCTGAAGGCAGTGAAGGGTGCCCAGCACACCGTAAACACAGAGAAGAGGATGAGGATGGTGGTGAAGGCACGGGTCTTGAAGCTCATGTCTATGTTCATCTTGAAGGGCCTCTGGAGGCTGAGGAGGCCCAGTTTGCTGGCCTGGCTCAGACAGACGCTGTCTGTGTGGCTGTGGATGCGAATGGCGTTGTGACGGATGGTGTTCAGGATCCCCATAAATGTGTATAGCATGACCATGAAGGGTATGAAGAAGAAGACCAGCATTAGTATCAACACATAGGCATGGTAACCAGGCTCATTGTTGTAGCCAAAAATACACTGAGGAGCCCTGGGTGGGATCTGTAAGGGAGGTGAGCCAACAGCTAGAGGGAAGGAGAAAATGAAAGAGAGTCCCCATGTGACCACTATGAGTAACTTAGCTCTCTGTGGGCTTAGCTTGTCTTGCTTCTGCACAATGATAAGAAAACGATCTAAGCTTATTATAAGCAGTATAGCTGCGCCTTCAATAACAAAGAACCAAAAGAGCATGGCAGAAACTCGACAGAAAGCATCTCCAAAAATCCAGTCGGTGGTCACCACAGTAACCAGAGCAAAGGGCATGTTCAAGATGGCCAGCATCATGTCTGCAAACGCCAGGCTCGCCAGGAGAATGTTGATGGCCGAGCGCATGGCAGATCTCTGGTACACCATCAGGCACACCACTATGTTTCCTGACAGTGCCACTAAAAGGATGACCACCATGACAAAGCAGAAGAAGATCTGCAGAGGTAGGCCGACACCTTGCTTGATTTCAGGAGCCTCTGCTGTTGGGGTGACTGGCTCCGGGGGAGACCTGGAGCCCAGGGAAACGTTTGCCATGAAGGGGTCCTCCATTGGTGGCCTCTCTGAAAGGTTCAGCAACCCCGTAACGAGGCAGCAGAGAGTGGCATTAATGTCCCATGTCCTCGGGAGGGAAATGGTAGTGGAGAGAACCATTCTTCTCCAAGGTGAACAGGCATCATTGCTGGAGAGTTCACATTAAACCTGATGTCAGACATGCGGATATCATCCCCTCAAGGCAACATGGCTCCATCTTCATGGAAGCAAGACCCTAAGACATAAATAAAAAATACATTTGAATTCCAAGTAGATCAAAAGGGCATTCATGACATTCAGACATTCAAATTTCTCTTGGACTTGTCATGACAGTCAGCCTCAGTTAAATGTTTGTAGCGTCCAATGTTCCTAAACTCACACAACTACGACATTTCCGAAAACATTAAGCATATTACAAGGACACAAATGTTTATTATTGATATAAAAAGTCAGAATGAAATGCTAAAGATTGTTGTCAAGTGTTTGAGTTGTAGAATGGATGTTATCTGGATGTTACTTAGACCCATACCACCCAACAATAATTCTGAGGACAGCTCCAGCCCATGGTAATGTCACTTCCCAATAGCTGCAGCTTCCTCTAGCAGGAAAATGTGCCCCATTCTGTCATAAAAAAAAATGTCCAGGAAAAAGAGGAATACAACAAAAAAGCCAAATTGTTGACTTGACTTCCAAATTAGCCAGATGTCATGGAGGCCCCACCCCGCTACGCACAGGACTCAGTTTCTGCGGATCAATGCCCTGATGGATCAGAGCTATTTTTGTTGCACAAAGGGGAGCTATGCAATATTAGGTCTTTTAATTTTAACCTTTAATGCTGTGGCTGTTTGACATACACGTAGACAGGTGCCCTTCTTTCAAAAAAGCGATCAGAATGTGTTCAACATTGCTTCAATTTTATTTGATAATCTTCTTATTCTCAGTTGTTAAGGCCAATGGTACATTTTTGAAGACACAAAGATATTTATTGAATTATTTCAGTATTGAGGGCAGACCTGGGTGTTGTACGGCCCATGGGCCACAGCTGTGGTTGACCCGGACCAGCCCATGTGAGGTGGATGGGAAACAAGGATTCAAATGTAAATAAGTGTGAATGCAGAGTTTTTAAAAATAAGACACTGTGAGGACTCTGCACTGATATGCCCTGAGGAAAAAGAAGCACTTGATAATGTGCCCCTCTCTGGGTAAACTGTAACAAGATGGACGGAGGACTGCAGGAAATCTATGCAGACTATTTTGACTTTTTCTCCTTGACTGTGGACAAGAGCTGTGACGTCCATAACACAGCTGTCTTTGTACGTGGGATAATTTAAGCGTTTGAGATTATGGAACTGGCCCAATGAAAAGGACTATGACAGGGAATGATCTGTTCACTGAGATAAGCGCAAGCTTGGATAGGCTTGGGTTAAAACGGGACAAACTGGCAGGTGTTACAGCTGATGAACGTCTAAATCTGACCGGGAAAAATGCCAGACCTTCGAAGCAGATGCAAGATAAAATAATTGAAATTAACCCAGAACTGAAATTAGTATTTTGCATTGTCTTATACATTAGGAGGTGTTGTGTAGGTCGGTGCTATAAATGGATCATGTTGTTGATGTTGTAACTGAAATAATTAACTTCATCAGTGCATGAGCACTGAATCACAGACAGATTGTTGCACTTTTGATTCAGCACTGACAAATTGTAGATGAAGATTAAACTAAAAGCAAAATAGCAATAGCACTTATAAAGTTAAAAGTCTTTGAAATTTTGCAAATATATGCACAATTTGTTCACAACTGTTTTGGGGAATGTTGATTAAACAGTGATAAAATGTGGGTGTTTTACTACGCTCATTTCTAATTTTCATTCCTAATTGCAACATTTACTCCTACCAGTAGCAGTTTATAAAGAGATAAAATTCATCATGAGCAGAACTGTGTTCAGCTTATGTGTGCAGCCCTCACAACAGTCCTAGTTTCTCATGTGGCCCCTTGGGAAAATTGACTGCCCACACCTGGTTTAGGGAATACCAATTTTTCTGTCTGCACATTACATAAAGATCCAGAACATGGCTAGCCTATCTTAGCACAAAAACTGAGAACTGGAGGAGATGGCTATCTATGTTTTCTGTACAAAAATACTCTTACCAACACTTCCGAACTTGTAATTAATTTTTTAAATGAAGCAGGACCAAAAAAATGGGAGATGAAACATAACAGCAAGGTTGCCAAGAGATGAGATCCTAACTGATTGGATCATTAAAACTACACAGTTGCTATTGGTGCTACAATAATAATAATAATAATAATAATGCCTTAGACTTATATAGCGCTTTTCACGGTACTCAAAGGGCTTTACAATTCTGTGCACCATTCATTCACACCTCAATCATACTTGGTGGTGGTAAGCTACTAATGTAGCCACAGCTGCCCTGGGGCAGTCTGACAGAAGCGTGGCTTCCAATTCGCGCCTACGGCCCCTCCAACCACACAACCACATTCACACTTAGGCAATGTGGGTTAAGTGTCTTGCCCAGGGACACAATGACAGCACACACTCAGACGAAGAGGAAGACCATGACCCTCCGGTTGCGAAGTGAGCACCTACCCACTGCGCCACTGTGCTACAGTGTGGTGTGGGGCAGAAGAATGCACTGATTTTCATCAAGAAATAATTAAAGAAACAGAAATAGTTGAGGAGAACTGGTGTTCCATGTAATAATAATAATAATAATAATAATAATAATACATTTTATTTGTGGGCACCTTTCAGGGCACGCAAGGTTGCCTTACAGGAATAAAACAGTACCATAAAACAATAAAACACAAGATCCATAATAAAACAACAATAAACAAATATAACAGAAAAATAAAACATACATCTATTAAACCAGGGAAATCCCTAATAGCCTACGTAGTTAGGTTCCAAAGGCTTGGTGAGTTTTTAATTGGGATTTAAAATAGGATACGTTATTGATGCCCTTCAAGGATAAGGGAAGTGAGTTCCAGAGATGGGCAGCTGTATAACACCCTGGACCCCAGTGTAAAAAGACAGACAGAATGTACAGTGAGAAGCATGGAAGAGGAAGACGAAGAATGAAGCGAGCATACGGGAGCATAAAAATGAATGAGGTCATCAATATAAGGGGGTGCGAGGTTATCAAGGGATATGTAGGTAAGTAGGAGAATCTTGTACTGAATACGCTGGTTTTTGGGGAGCCAGTGAAGTTCTTGAAGAATGGGAGTAATGTGCTGGCTAGAGGGAGTTCTGGTGATGATACGGGCGTCAGAGTTTTGGACCAATTGAAGTTTGTGGAGAAGTTTGAGAGGTAGACCGGAGAGGAGTGAATTACAGTAATCGATGCGCAAAGTGACCAGGGCATGGACAAGGTCAGCGGTGCAAGGAGTAAGGGAAGGGCGAAGGCGGCTTAAGTTACGTAGGTGAAAGTACGCAGACCGAGTGAAGTTATTAATATGGGCCTCATGAGAAAGTGTGCTATCAAGGATAACACCCAAGCTCTTCACTTGAGACGGGAACAGTGAAATTATCGATAGTGTAAATTGATTAGATTTGGCAAGCGTAGACTTTGTGCCAACCAGCAAGATTTCTGTTTTGTCGTTCTGTAGTTTAAGCAGATTTTGTGAAAACCAATATTTTATTTCCAGGAGACAGTCAGAGAGGGAGGAAGGGGGTAGCGTGACACTATATACTTTAACAAGCTCGAGGAACTGGTCAGAATTTTAAGAAAGATCCTAGGATATGGAATCCCTGAAGAGGTCATGGTACTGTATGTTGGGGTAATAAAATAGGCTCTCACATCTTAAACAGCAAGGGAATCTTTATAATGGAGAAGATGACTCTCACTAAGATCTAAAGGAGACACTTTTCTACAGAAGGGGATAAATGGATTGCCTATAAGTCAGCCGAAGAGGACGGTACCTTCCTGTAATGTTAACTTTTATAGAAATTTGGAACAATACATTCCAAGGATGCAATGTTGTGTTCTGTACCCCACTTTGCCTTTTCAGTTCTTTGCCTTGGTAAACTTTTAAAAGTTTTCCAAGTTAAAAAAAAAAAAGCTCAATAATTACATCTTAGAAGTAAATAGCATAGAGTTTATTTTCCAGTATACTGAATTAAAACTCATTTGGAAGTGGAACACAGAAAGAAAAACCTTTCTCCAAAAAGAAATAGATTGTCTGGTGTGTTTGGCTGAAATGTGATAAGAAATCCTATTCCAATTTTTTTGTTACCACTGGGAGTAAGAGACAGCCAGTGTTCAACTGGACACAAGGCAAATACTGCAATAAAACCCTTATCACTAGTATAAACATTGGAGGCTTTGCATGCTGGCTGGTTGGTATTATTACAATGGATAGGCAGTAAATGCCAGATGTAATAAATTTGCAGCACAAGAGAGTCCATTTGTTAATAGGATAACTTTCCACACAAATTCAGCTTTTTAGTTTTGTAGTTCTGTGTGGGTGTTAAAAAAAAAAAAATCCAGTGTAATTATAAGCAATTATTGTGAGAACGCTGCATTTAAACCTGTTAGAAAGAGCTGCATTTTAGCTGCTGTGGAAAAATGGATATGCAGCCATCGTGCCATCTTTCCAACACACCGAGGAGACAAAAAGCTACAATAAGAAAAGCAACAGCAGTGAAACTGGGGAGAGTTTGCTTTATTCATATGCTGATGGCAAACTTATTGTCTGCTGCAATTACCACCGCTTCATCACAATGAAAACCTGATGAATGAGAGCAAAAAAGGAGCCGGTTTGATCCTCTTGGCCCAATTCCCACTTCATTCACGCTGCCTTCACCGAGGCAGACTGCTGCACATCTACCTCAACAGGTGGGGTAGCAGTGGTCACTGCTCTTTTGCTTGCTTAAAGGGTGCAGTGACCTACAATGTTAAAATAGCCACTTCAGTCTCCCAGCAATCAATTAATCCTGCAGAGAAAATGGATGGTACTTGGTGTTCTGAAAGACGGGGAAGTGTTCAAACACTGTAGAGGCAACGCAATTATGTAATGAGAACTGCAGTGAGAATATGCAGACAGCTTTTCGCACATCTTGTAACCTTGATTTGCAAGGAGAGAAAAGGTTTGTTGGAAAGCTGCCTAGTGAGCCTACGATGGTGCTCATGATGGTGCTGAGAGATGCCAGTTTACAGTAATAATAACCCATCAAGACACCGTGTTTATTTCAGATAGAACTGTTAAACACTGATGTGTCTGTGAGAGTGTTTCCCCACACATAGGATTAACTGGGCAGGCTGCCCAGGTATATGATCAGCTTCCCAAGTATAAATCTGAAGACTCTTTTTCACATTTTTCTTAAATCTGTTCAAGAGAACATGGCATATGTGGCTGATTAAGTAGACAACACCTCACTGTTATTTTGAAAGTGCAGTCACTCGTTACCAGTTAGCGCTAGCCTTTTTTTTTTTGTCTCGTGCTTCCCTGCTGTCCTCCACTGCAAACACAGACAGCTAGAGATCCGATGGCTGAGTGGTCATTCCTCTTATACTTCTTTAAAGTCTGCCACCTGGAGCGCATCCTTGTAAATTTCTCTGGGGATGAGTCCGTGTGGTCACAAAAAACCCCCAAAAGAACAGGCAAGAACGCGGACATCTGCAGGGACCCTGACGCTCATCGTCTGATGATGAAGTTTACTTCACTGAGAGCCGAGTGGACTGTAGCAGCCTCGCGGACACTGAAAGTACGATCAAGGCTTAAGGCTGCTAGATTAGAGCAAGAATTATAATCCTGATTATTTCGGTCAACACTGCAATCTCAATTATTGAACATGTTTACTCATTAACTTAAACATCAGGCAGAAACTGAGGTTGCACACGGTCATCTGGGAGGGTGTTAGGCTCTGGCAACAAGGAGGAGTGGATTTTGACCATAAATCGAGTCTTGCGAGGGCAAAAGCCACTCCCTGCCAGGCTGCCTCCACTCTGGGATGTGTATATGAAATGTGGCAGCAGTCTCATACTGGGTAATCTCTGCAGTCTCATGAATGTTGCTGGGATAACCTTGAAAAGAAGCAGCCACAGATGAGATAGAAACCTGCAGCCCAGGACTTGAATATAACCTTGCTCTTAAGTACCTTTGAACATTTCACATTCATAATATCACGCTGTGCATTCAAACAACATACTGTCTACCTATCCTTACTTGTAATTCAACATAGATAGCTTGCAGCACACTGCACAATTCTGAACCACCCATTCCTCTTCTGATATTACTTTCAAAATCAAAAATACAGTCTCTAGAAGGCACGGTTTCTACTCAAAAGAGCTTTTCTGTGGCAGACATTTAATTTTTCACAGCAGTGAAAGCACAGGTGGAGTTGATGTTGCCTCAGACAGTAATAAGATGCTTTTGCTTGGATGCTTCCTCTTTATGCGGTTCATACATGTACGGCACCACCATCACATACTTTTCTGCCACTCCTGCACCTCCCCATGTAGTACCCTATCATAACCCCAATCCTATCACGTGCTGTCTCTATATCCACAAAGACACAGTGCAACTCCTTCTGACTTTCTCTATACTTCTCCATCAATACTCTCAAAGGAAAGATCACATCTGTAGTGCCCTTTCTTGGCATGAAGCCATACTACATACATACTCTTCCTAACCTAGCTTCAACAACTCTTTCCCATAGCTTCATGGTATGGCTCACCAACTTCATTCCCTTGTAGTTACTAAGTTCTGCACATCACCCTTGTTCTTGAAATTTTCCTAGACATATCAGGTATGTCATCTGAACCAACAGTCTTTCCACTCGTCATCTTATTCATAGTTGCCCTCACGTCCTCCTTACTAATCCTCTGCACTTCCTGATTCACTGACTGCCATCTCTGTGTCCTCCTCTCTCATCTTCTTCATTCACCTGCTCCTCAAAGTACTCCTTCCATCTTCATCACATTCTCTTCACTAATTAGCGCAGTTCCATCTCCATCTTTCATCACCCTGACCTACTACCTTCCTTTCCAGCTGAATCTCTCTATTTATTTTCAATTCAGTTCTATTTATATAGTGCCAAATCACAACAGTCGCCTTAAGGCACTTTGTATTGTAAGGTACAGACCCTACACTAATTACAGAGAAAGCTCAACAGTCAAAACGACCCCCTATAAGCAAGCACTTGGTGACAGTGGGAAGGAAAAGCTTTCTTTTAACAGGAAGAAACCTCTGGCAGAAGCAGGCTCAGGGAGGGGCAGCCATCTGCTATGACTGGTTGGCAATCCATACAAGGCCTTTTCTCCTTCCTTAGTGTTCAGCTTCACATACAACCTTTTCCTTTGCCACCTCTCTCCTCTGCCATATGTCTCACTTCCCAGTACTCCTGTCTACTTTCTTCATCTCCCTGACTATCCCACTTTATCTTTGCTAACCTCTTCCTCTGAATACTTTCTGTACTTCTTCATTCCACCACCAAGTCTCCTTGTCTTCTTTTCTCTGTCCAGAGGACAAGCCAAACATCTTCTAGGCAGTTTCCCTCAGCACTACAGCCGTACTTTTCCACTCATTTAGTAACTCTTCCCTCCCACCCAGAGGCTGTCTCGACTCCTTCGTAAACTCTGTACAACATTCATCCTTCTTCAGCTTCCACCACTTAATCCTTGCCTCTACCTTCACTCGCTTCCTCTTCTTGATTTTCCAAAGTCATTCTACAGTCATCTGATGCTGCCTAGCTACATTCTCCCCTGACACCACCTTGCAGTCTCCTATCTCTTTCAGATTGCACCTTCTGCATAAGATGTAGTCCACCTGTGTGCATTTTCTTCTATTCTTATACATCGTCCTATGTTCCTCTCTCTTCTGAAATATGTGTTTCCCACAGCCACTTCCAATCTTTTTGCACAATCCACTACCATCTGTCCTTCTGCATTTCTTTCCTGAAGTCTGCTCCAATCAGCACCCTCTCCCCACTGAGGACACTAACATTTCATCCAACTTTCTCCAGAATTCTTCTCTCTCTTCTGACATCCACCCGCTGGGGCAGACACACTGATAGATTTCAACATCACCCCTTCAATTTCCAGCTTCAAACTCTTGAGCTTGTCTGACACTCTCTTCACCTCCACAGCACTGTTCACATACTCTTCCTTCTAGAACACCCCTACTCCATTTTTCTTCCTATCTACACCATGGTAGAACAGTCTGAATCCATCTCCAATGCTTCCCTTCCACCTGGTCACTTGCACACACAATATATCTACCTTTCTTCTCTCCATCATAGCAGTTCTGTATAGCACTCATTTGGAAATTTTTACTGCTTTTACAGCAATATAACATTTAATATAACAACATCTCAGAAATGGAGGTGCTAATTCTCATCGCAGCTGCTTTTCACTCAGCCACCCTAGTGGAAGCTGGAGGTCACTGCCTGATAAAGCCAAAAGAACCTTTTCCAATGCCAGCAGACTGGCAAACACAGTTTTGGTCAGAAGTTGAGTTGGAGATGAACGTTATGGTAATTTGAGGCTTTTAATGATTTCTTTGAACTGTTCTTTTCCCAGGGTGGCATGATTGTAGAGAACACATCTTGAATGACTTTAAAAAAAATAAAAAGAATTGGGTGCACAAGTTTGAATTTATTTTGGATTTTCTTTCATCCAGCTTGATTAGACGCTTTTGAAACCTGTTAAAAAAAAAAACCCCAGATGTGGGCAAGTTTCAGTTGTCTTACCTGTTGAGTTTGAGGCGCCTCAAACTGAACAGTTTCAGCCCGTCAACTTGGAGGTAGCCCTCCATTATTCCACCCACTTTGCGCAATACACCACTACCACTAGCAGCAAAACATGATGCTATCACCACCATGCTTGTTAGTATACTGTTCTTAGGTCTGAAAGCCTCACCTTTACTCTTTCAAACACTCCTCATGTGATTGTGGATAAACAGTTCAATCTTTGTCTTGTCTGACCATGAAACTTTTCTCCAGAACGCATTAGGCTTGTCCATGTGGGCAGCTGCCAATTTCAGTCGAGCTTAAAGGTGTTGATTTTGGAACAGGGGCTTCTTTCTTGGTCAGCACCCTTCCAGTCCATAGTCATTTAAAACTTGTAAAACTTGCTTCGCTGTGGACAGTGATGCTGGTGTCCCAGCAGTTTCAAGTTCATCCTAACCAATTTCCTCTCATCTGATAATGACAGTTTGGGTCTTCTTCCAAACTTTGACAAAGTGGTGACACATCCAGATAATTTGTACTTAGGGATCATTCACAATTATCAACATTTTCCAAAGCGTACGAACCATATGCCAGGGGGAGGGGGTTAACACCCAACGTAAGCTTTTCAAATCAGCCAAGACAAGCCAAATCATAAATGGAAACCGTATGCAGTAAACCAAAGAAAACGATGATGGATTTTATCCAGAAGGTATGTAAATTAATTCTACATGTTCCTGGTGTGTTTTCATCTATGTTAGCCCGTATATTTGTGCGTAATCTGGTGACTGGCAGCCAGCACTGTTGCCAACTTTTGTGTAAGAAAACCCGTCGTAGGCTGTCGATAGAAGTCGCTAAAGGACGAATCAAGGTCCAGGGGAATGGGTGGGGCGTGTCCCCCTCGGTGCTGAAGCGAGGTCTGGGCGATGCCATAGTGTACGTAGAGATGCAGTATGAGCGCTGTATGTACACAAAACACGGCGACAGCGGAGGATTTCAAGTTTCCGGCTACTCTCCAAAAGTCGCCGCCAGAAAATTCGCTAAATTTGTCACTAGTCACTTTTTGGGGAAAAACGTTGCTATTTGGGTCGGAAAAGTCGCAGAGTTGGCAACACTGGCAGCTGGTGTTGCCAAAAACTGTTTGCAGCTCCTGCCACGTGACAGGAATGTTTATTATGACTCAAAATGAATTGATATCAGTCATGAGAGATAATATCTGAGGTATGCTTGACAGATTATAAGTCAACAAGTCATTTTTTGTGCAAATACCGGAAATACTGGCAGACTTTTTGGCACAAAACCGGCTATTCAGATGACAAATTGCTCCACTGCCACTGTGTACAGTGTGGCAGCACGTACATTTTGCAGACGTGCAGTGCAGTACAGATTCACATTAAAATTCAAATCAGTTTATTCCACTCTATAAACTCTAACATATAGGTGTATCTATTTATTACTGCAACAATACAATGTATTGATAGGAAAGAGTATATTTGATACCAACATTTCCAGCATTTTTCAACACCAAGATGTTTCTAATGCTTCCTATGACATTAAAATACCAAAGAACCAGGTGAAATTAAATGTCACCCAAATTTAATTTAAACTTCTGCATTGAATCTATGCAGAACCCATAATGAAGCCTATGAAAGTGGGACACGAGTTGGCAGTGGAATTTCTTTCTTCGAGTTGATCCTTTCTCTTGCAGTCATTTCAAAGTATGGTGGCGGCAGAAGAAGAAGTAGGCAGAAATGCAAAGATGAAATCAAAAGTACTCACGGCCTATCACAGCCATCGCAGGCTGCGTTGACTGTGACGTAATCAAATTTCGAGGGTTCAGGTTAGGCATAAGTTACAGCAAAGGGTTTCAGCAGGGTTTGAAGTTATGATGTTCCTACAGCGAGATAGAGCTATTCCTGCAACACCAGCAACACCGCGCAATGCTTGTTTTTTTTTTTTTATGTATTTATTGATTTTTGTGTGTTGTGCTGAAAAACACTGCTGCAGCACATTCATGGATAGAGCCTGATCACTGTGCTTCATATGGCTTATTTAGCCAATCACAAATACACAACAGTAGCTTTACAGACTACAAGTTTTACACTTTTACTACCGTTTACGTGCACTGCCGACATCTGGGACTGTGAAGCCACAGGTGCTGGGGCTTTGGGAATTGGAAATCCAACTTGAGGAGATGTTCCAGTTGAAAATTCCAACTTCAAATGGAACACACGTTATGACCCTCAAACTGAGCTGAAATTAAAACTAGTGGAAATAAATTAGGTGAATAATGAATACATTATTTTTAATTACTTCTGTCTTGTTGTCATTTTGCCAAATCAGTACATTTTCATTGTATGGTGTATTTATTTGCTACATTTATTTCATAAATTTAGGAATACACTGTTAAAATGGAGCCTGGTGTTGCCTCCAACATAACAGGAGGATTTCCAGCCTCTTCCACACAGTGAGGTTTAAACACTGGTTGATTGCTGCTTGTTATCTGTGTTTGAAGCTGCTTTGAGCTCATCTCACAGATGGTCATCTGTCTTGGAGGGGTATGTGCCAGTGTTGTGCCAAAAAGTGATCGATTGCAAAAAAAATGATTGCCTGTAATTAAACTGTTGCAAATGACTTGTTGGCCTATGTCTATCTCTCATGAATCATATCTAGTCTTTTTGAGCCAAAATGAATATTCCTGTCACAAGGTGGGAGCTGGAATCAATTTTTTTTGGCAAAGTAAGTTTTAGATATCCTTTATTTATGGGGCTAAAACGAGTCACTGACATTAAAAATTAATTTTTCAATAGAGATCTGGCCAAGAGGGCAGAAGAAATTGGGACAAATATAACATCATAGCTATTATATCATGATAATTTCAGTTGTCAGAAACGACTGGACTGATTATAATGTAGGTACAATAGCGCAATCATGAGGCTGTTTCGCTATTTTATATATAACCCCTTCATAAATACTGTTGACTGCAGCCAGTTTAGCAACATAAGCAACGATATTACACACGGAGACGCACACAAACGTCAGAAATCACTTTTTGGCAATCGATCATTTATTGGCACAACACCTGCACACACCTCTCACAGACAGATGAACATCTGTGAGCTCAGCTCAAAGCTCCTTCAACACTGACCTTAATTTTAGGAATTTCAGCGTCCAACAGAACAGCAGATCACCCAGGCCAGGCCCTGCTTTCATCCACCCCCAGCTCAGGGCTATGCATGCCGAACCGGAGCTGCTCGTCGACGGCTGTTTTAGAGGGCATGAAACCGTTAATCTCGACAGGATTCAGCGACTGAGACGGCAGACGGACACTTTACATCCCCGCAATCGACGAGCAGCGGGTGTTCGGAACAGACGGTCTAAAGGCAGATTTTAGCAAACATATATAATCAGGCTTTTATAATAATAACAATAATAATAATAATAATAATAATAATAGTTTATTATTATTATTATTACACGGCCGCTGGTCGGGTTACCGCGCTGGTATTACCTGCTTCATTCTCCCATGCTGGAGCTCAGGAGCAGCTCAGTCCTCCAGACGGAGCATCTCACCGCCCCAAATCTTGCCGGTCGTCGGTGCAGAAAAAGACAAAAATAAAAACTGCTGCTGTAGCAAAGAAGAAGCCTGAATGTGTTGTCAAATAAAATGTTGAATCAACAACGCGACGGCCGCTGATGCCGCCACCTACACAAATGAGGACGGACGAAAAAAGTGAATCCGCGTTTGGCCATTTAGGCTTTGTTTCCAGCAGCTGCTCGTCCGCAGCGGGAAAACGGGAACTGTTCCGACTCAAATCTTTATTTTCCTTCGTCCATATGCGAGGTGTGAGCGGCCCATCCTCCACTGACACATGTACGAGTATCACTGTATGTGAGCATCTGCCATACGGAGCCCAAATTATCAACACTCTTACAAACTACTCTCACTGCCTGCTGCCTGCAGGAAGGACAGACAGCATTACTTCCTATATGACCTTTCAAAATAAAGGACGTCTTTTTTTTACTGAATTGGTTTCGTAAAGTTTGTGTAATAAAGAGTTCACCTAAAATGCTCTGAAATTGTGTTGTAGTTGCCAAAGGTCAACCTTCTGTTGGCATAACCAGTTTGCTGCGTCTAGTTGAAAGTCACGTGCCATACTGTGAACAAGTGTGAACTGAAGCCATGTGGCATTTTTCCTGACAGATCTGCGATTTAAAAATGTCACGTTCCAGAGCTTCTTCACAAGTTTTTGTCAATTTACTTTCATTTCAGAAAGCATTAAAGTTGTTCTTGTAAATATCTGGCTTTAATTCTGTAATTTCAGATTTTGTCATAATATCCTTCAAAAAATAAAATGTGTTTAGCAGAAAATTGAAAAAGTGTTATCCTTTAATAGATCATGTTGAAAACAAAAGCTAAAGCTTAATACTTCTATTCAATAATAAATATCAGGGAGTCTGTCGACATTCCGTCTTTTCTGAATCTTCATTTAGAAAATATCTGCATTACTTTGAAGACACAGTTACACGGCTTCCGGTGGCCTCCGCGCTCTGTATAAGTAACTGACAGAGGGTTGTTTCCGTGGTGACTGACACTCCTGGAAGCCGCACGGGTAAAAGTGGACTATCCTGGGAGTTCGCCCCATTTCGCTCACCGTCCAATAGAAAAGGCAGAATGTGTAAATGGGCGTGGCTTGGTTTAGAGGAAGCTCTTTTTTGGGCATGTGCGGATGCTCTGCAGTGGGTGGTAAAGATAACAAACGGAGGACGTTAATGGAAAAGTAAGCAGTGTTTTCAGAAACTGTGAGGTGTGTTTAGCGTGGCTGGACTGTACAATGAATTAAATGGTTCGAAGCATTTTTCACGGCACTGGGAACACTGGTTATTTCAGTGAAACAAAAGTGTGACACTCTTGACAGACTCGAGACAGAAGATCAAAGACAAAATCTTTATTTGGAAAAATGTGCGTGTGTGCAGCGGCTGGTTTATGCGCCACAGGATGCTTTTCATTAATAATAAATATGCTTCTACATTAAAGTACATGAAAACATCCTGGTCCACATTTTGGAACATACACTACAAATGAATCTTTTTCTGGAACCCTGAGCTACAATAACAGGTGGACGGAGACACAACAAGTGACTGCTGTTTGTCTCCCTTCTGACAGATGCCGACAAGTGCACGTGTAGACATAAACGGCTGCATTTTATCCATAAGACTGTTTTTACCTGATGGACTGCACCGGCTCAGTACAGTAACACTCAAACCAGTCAGAAGCACCGCCTTCTTTTCTGTGTGGTATGCACAGAGGAATTACTTCCATCGCACAAGCTTGAATACAAGCACAGTAGCAGCAAATACAGGTACTCATGCAGAACGGCCAGTTTCAAATAGTTCATTCTAACTTTCACTATTGGATTAAAACTCTGAAATGCGACAATTTAGCGCCAAACTTGACTCATCAAGTAAATCCTGTTTTAAAGTTCAAACAGTAGAAGTAAAAAAATGATCTAAAACAGTACTTGAGTAAATATATGCATTTATTTTGCCTTAATGAGTACAGACGTGGAGTTAGCCATTAGCTTAATAAAGACTAGGGTTTCATTTGCGCCCGGTTGTACCATGTGATCTGTTTTACTGAGAAATAAAACCTGACCCATGGCTCCTTGTGTGTTCACCTGTTTTTGTCATCTTGCCCTGTGATATGACCTCGATATGCAGATGAGTTCGATCACTTGCCAAAAACAGTATGTCTCCACAGACTGTATAGAAAAGATGGAAGTAGAAGCTCATTAAACCTGTTTTCTTTCTAACTGCCAGCAGGGGGAGTCCTCTCTAGTTTCAAAAACAAGTCGTGTATCTGCAAAGAAAACTGTGAGAAAATGACCCCTCAGCTCCCCTGACCTATGACCTCAAGTAAATTATGATCCCTACTAGAGAAGGCTGTTTGTTTGTAGGTTGTTTGATTTGTATACAAATCTACCCGTCACTCAATACGTACACATTTCAAAACACAGACAGTGATAGAAAAAATGTTCAAGGCTTCAACGAGACTTCACCAACCAGCTGGCATCACCACAGTGGCCACACCCATTACTAAACAAACATGTTACTAAGGTATGTTGTTTTCAGTGATGTTCAGAGTTCAGCGACACATTTTCACACATTGTTTTCCAAACAATTTGCTATTAAAATAAAACATATTTCCTACGCACCCCTCGGATCCCAGGAAGCGATGCTGCAATATTGCTGAGATAATGTTCCTCCTGCTTGTAGCTTTGGACCAGGGTTTCTCGGTCACAACTATTGGACTTACAGTTATGGACTGGAATCACAGAGCTAACTGTGCTAGCTGTTTATGCTAAACTTGGCTAACCACAGCTGTGTACGTATTGCACAAATATGACACAGTTCACCCGAATGAAAATCCAGTAAATGCTAGTTCCAAACTGCTGGATGATTCCTTTCCTGCAGGCTTTCTCCGTCTGTATATTGGACATCACCCATTTTTAGATTGTTTTATTTTCATTAGATAAATAACCAAAGGAAGAAACTTATTTCCAGATTAAATATCTAGTTACTGTCGTGTTTTTCATAGTTTCTCACAGTGTATCTCCCATGAAGTATCCCATCTACAGGTCATTCTCCCATTGTACATAAATAAACAGTAATATGCTCTCACTTGACTGCCACTGACAGACTCCAGTCCTATGAAGCCTTTATCTGCTTGGCCTTTTCAGTCTTGGGAGGTATGACCTCAAGCTTGAAGGGGATGAAGAACTCTAAAAGAGCTTTGGTTTCCTTCAAGTCCAGAGAATACTCCCGTGCGATCTTTTCAGGGGTCCACGTCCGAGGCTGGTGCTGGTGGCTGCCCATGGCCTTCAGGGCCTCAGCAATGGTCAGTTTACCACTGGGAACGTCTTTGAGCTCCACCAGGCCCAGCGGAGATCCTGAGATGCTGAACTTGAGGGGTCGTCGCTGTTCTCTCCCCACTGTCACTTCCTTTGATGCCTGAGGGAAAACCAAGCAATAAACAATAACTAGTATCAATCTGAAAGCTTTTTGTCCAGGCCCCATCCCAAATTCCACACAGCAAGGCCAGGTTTGAAGGTGGGAATGCGGGCTGACTGCCTCTAATGTTCCACCAACTTTAATTTGCCACGAGCATGAACTTTCCACACAGCAAGGACACAACAAAGTCAGACTTGAGCAGCTGTACTAAACGTGGATTTTTACACCTGGATAAACAGGCGTGGTAGAGCTAAAAAGATGCTTGGAGGGCAGCATCTCCCCCATGACACACACACAGCAGTCAATTTTCCATCTGTGAAGAGCAATAAAGTTATGTGGAACACAGAGGTTCACAAATGGAAAGCTGACAACATTAGAGCAGAGCCGTCAGTGTTAGTGACGGTTAAGTTTTTACATTTGTGTCCCCTGATTTCAAAGACTCGGATGACTGATCCTCAGCAGCCATAAACCTCAGGCTCATTGCCCCGGGTTAGGGGTGTCTAACTTTACCCAGAGCACTGCACGGCAGCGAGGTGAGTTTGTATAGCTGGTATTAAACAGCGCTGTGTGAGAAGCTCACCTTTCCAGTTTAATCAGTTCAGGAGACAGAAGCAAATAGCAGGCAGACGCATTTAGAAACCACCTGGTGAGCACAGCGCAGCATTTAGCACATAAAGAGATAAAGGATTAATTTAGGAGCTGCTGCAGATCAAACTCACAGCTAACACGATCCAACGGTGCCAGAGCCGCACCGACTGCATTGCACGCTTTCTCGGCCAATTACGATTTTCCAAGTCCTACCTGCAATCCTGGTTTCTGCTGATTTTATTCATAAGAACTATAACTGACAGCACGAGCAAACAAAAACATTTGTTTAATGCATAATATTATTTTCATAATAAAAGAAATAATTAAACAATTTTCCCCAAAGTGCACCAAGGTTTGGGATCAAGTCCAACTGCATACTGAGATAAATGAATCCACAGCGCCCTCCGCAGGCGTTTATTGGGAGGCTTTGAACGCTTTATTATTCAGAAAGACGACCTGCAAAACATGCAGAAACTGAAGAAACTCTGAATACGGTTAAGATGGATTTAAAAAAGGGACTTCTCCCACAGCTGAAGTATAACTGCATCCTGCCGCAGAAGGCAGAGTTTTCACTCAGAATGACACAAATATTTTCAACCTGCAGCTCTGTTGTTGGCAAACTGCTTAAAACAGAATAATCATCTCTCATTTTCAGCCCTCGGATCTGCAGGGGCACTAAAAATGAACTCTGCTGAGATCCGTTTAGAGAATATTAAGTAAAACGAGGCGCGGCAGACACTCGGTGTGATGCCGTATGCATGGAAAGTGGGTTTTATTCACAGGTGCAGTGGGGCTGATAACATTAGGAGCTGTGTTAATATAATACTGTGGGGCCAGGTCATCCATTGGTGCTGAGAAAGCATGCCATAAGCCGGACTGGAGATTTTTGTTCTGGACGTTAGAAATCTTTGCCTTTGGAGGAATTTTTATGAAATGGGTGCATTTATTCTACAATCCAGCAGCAGTACAAACTAATGTGTATTTATCTTCAGATTTTGACCTGGGGACACGTAAACAGGGTTCGTGCTTCTTTCCACATGTAAAAATCTAATGTCGCAGCCTCGCAGCGCTCAGGGAGAGACCGACCTCTGCTGCAGCCGGTGCCGGATCTGTGGACTCCACGTACACGGACCTGAGGTGCTCCAACAGCGGCGCGTTCTTCTGGTTCCATGAATCCGCTACTGAAACACACAAGACAGCAGGAGAAGACAGCCGAGGACTGAGCCGACCGTGACCCCCAGGTTAACTGTTACACAAGCCAGCGGAGCTTTGACACACTCACCCTCGGGGTTGGAGGTCGTCGGTGGCAGGTTGGCCGGGTACCGGGGCGCCGTTCGAGGTTTGTCCTTGGAGAGTTCCCGGTGCACCCGGTTTTCCAAGTTGAAATTTCTGAACATACGCCCAACCCGCGCACCCATGTTTCACAAGTTATCAAAGACCGCTATGAATAAAGTTTATTCAAACTGTCGACGGCGAGCCGGATGGCGGTTGGAAAACGAGCTTAGAGGTGCAGTAGCGCCACCTACTGGACTGGCGTGTGGACCAGGAACTGGACAGAAAAAGCCTAAAAGTCTTTGTATTAAACCTTCTTAAAAATCTCATCAGTTGACTACAAACTTATTATAAACAGCAGCGCCATTTGAAGAAGGTCTTCCAGCGCAAAATGAATCTTCAGCTGTTTAAAGGTTCCTGTTAATGCCTTCCTGTCCTGGTCACAGGCCCGGCACTCTGACTGTACCTGCTGGGCAGGTGGCCGCTTGTCTGTCAGCCGCAGTGTTTTATTGAGACCTGTGCGTCCTGAGACCGGTGACTATTATTTCTTCTTTTCGGTTCCAGCCCGCTCGCTTCTCATGACCGTGTCTTTGAACGTTATGGAGATGCCTTCCTGTGTCACTGACGTCCCCGTGCTCCTGCCACGTTCTTTGGATTTGACAATTCATAATGCTTTGCTTACTGGCATCTGCAAGTCAGATTACTGTTATTCAGTGACTTCCTCATTTCCTCCCACACCTGCATGTGCTGGAACCCAAAGAAATCCAACATTTACACCCCATTACACAATCTTTGTAAACTAGATTTCATATATAACATCTAATCTGGATGATTTCCCAGATCTGATACTCATCGGTGCTGATAAACTGTTGGATGCAATGATAAGTATATCTTTTTGATTATTTGCCTTCTGCCCACTGTAAACCTGATGTGTATACTGACAAACTATCTGTTGCTCTCTTCTTAATAGTTACTCCACATCGTGCGATGAAGACTCCCACATCCGTCCACCCAGACCCCGGATCTTCTGACCCATCTGTGAACATCAGGACTTCGCCTACCTGCTGCTCCCGCTCATAACTCTGTTCTATGTACCGAACACATGTTTGATTGGACTTCCCTTTTTTGCCTTTTGTATGTGTAAGTCCACAGATGGTGTGACAAACACACGTGGAGGAAAATGTGTGGCATCATGTGTTGCTTTTTGAAATCTTAGCCTTCAGACTTTGTCAGACAGGTTTGAACATCCAGTCTTGAGAAGACTGTAGCATTAACACACACCTGATTGTCCCAGACCAGTAAACTACCCAAACTTCTGCGTTTATACAGGTGGTCACCCTTGCTCACGATTTATTAATCAACTGCATTTGATTAGCAGCACCTGGCTGCTACTTGCCCTCTTAATCCCTGCGGGAGCAGTAAGGGTGTACTCAGATACAACATTTAACGGTGTTCTTCTGATTAATAAGGATTGTTTTTAATACTTGTGTGTTGAACTGATGTAATCAAACATAAATGACACTGGGATAGGCTCCAGCCCCACTGACCCTGAATTGGATAAGCAGAAGAAAATGGATGAATGGAAATCTGCAAGACTTCTGTAATTCATGTCTTCATGCCTGCCAAAATGACTCCAAGAGTGTTTGGAGTGACTGTGGTAGGACGACTCATCCAGGAGGTCACAAAAGAACCCAGAACAGCATCTGAAGAGCTGCAGGCCTCCCTCGCCTCAGTAAAGGTCAGAGTTCACGATTCAAAGAAACTGGTGGTAGAGCTCCAAGGTGAAAACCACTGCTGACCAAAAAGATCACAAAAGCTCGACTCACATTCACCAGAAAACATCTTGATGATCTCCCAAAGACTTTGGGGAAAATATTCTGTGGACTGATGAGGCGAAAGAGGAAGTTTTTGGAAAGTTTGAGCCCCGTTTGGATAACCTTTTCACTTAATAAATTAAATCATCATTGAAAAACAAAATGTTGTATTTACTCTGGTTATTTTTGTCTTATATCAAAATTTGTTTGATGATCTGAAACATGTAAATGTGACAAATATGCAAAAAAAACCCAAAAGAAAACAAACAAAAACATTTCAGAAATCCGGAGGGGAGTAAACACTTTTTCACAGCACTGTATTTCACATTTATGTATGCATTCAATCAGAATTTCTACAATTATCTACTTATGAAAATGATTTTCCCTCCTAAAAAAAGACATACAAAACTTTCCTCTCTTCAGATGATTTCATGAAGAACACTTTTGAGTCAAGCTCTTCCACATCGGCTTGCGAGAAGAAAACCAACAAGCTGCAGAGATGTGCACGCACTAATCAGAGTATTAGGAACACGTCACCGGTCCTGCACAGGCCAGTCTTTGCGCTCAGTTCTTGGCTCATGCAGAACCCTAAAATGTCCAGCAGAGGGCAGCATTTCATATTCTATCGCCAAGCGAAGGGCCTCTTTCTGAGGATCAAGCCCATCAGCAATGTTTCACACATAAACTGCACCTCTGCTCGCCTGTCCCCGCCAGGCTTCACTTGTTACTGAAGGACGTTCAATAGATGAGGCTTTAAAGCAGGCAACAGAGGCTGCTCCTCATAAAAGGGAAGATGTTCAGAACACATCTGGAAGTGATTATCTGCTCAATCATAACAAAATAGCCCACAGTGTTTTTCTTCTTTCTTTTCTTTTTTCTGTGGAGGGAGTGGAGTCAAGAGCTTCATTCGCAGGAATGCTGCTCCCGGTTTGGGAGCTGATGGAAGTCAGCAAAAGGGCAGCCAGTGTTGTTCCCGTTACATCAGAGCTCTGCACACATCTGGGCTTCCTCACCATCTCAGGATCAGTTTGCTTAAAAGAAAAAGCAGCTCTGATTCCTGATTGTGACGGCTGCTGATTGCTGCTAATCATTTCTGTTCAGTCACTTTCACTGCTCACCGTGAAGCCAGCAGCGAACGAGTGAGACCACTCTGCTGCTCAGTGAGGTTTAGTTTTCTGCGTCAGAGTAACAGACTAGAATGGTCTGTGGCATTACAGCCTGATATGTTTATCTGTGCAAAAAAACAAAGTCCAAACAGTGAGCTAGCTGGCATAAAAGTAATTACTTAAAAGCTATTTTAACCACTTTCCATAAATATCTTTAGAGACACGCTGTACAAACCAGGGGAACAATCATACTCAGGGGGTGTCGAGTGCCGATTTAGAAACCCTCCCTCTCTGTGCAGCATCAGGAATGGGTCCCTCTGGGGCTGAACAACAAAGTCAACAAGGCGCCAGAAACTGCAGTTCCTCTGATGTCCACTTGAGGCTGCGTCCTAGAAGCATGCCAAATCGCATAGACTCAAACATGTTCACACAGGGGAGTAGAATTATATATATATATCTGTCTCTATAGATAGTTTCTCCCTTCATAACAGCTGTACATTTTCAGAAATGATTACCTGGCTACAGGTGAGTTAGGGGTGTGGCTGCTGTAATTGGCAGGTGTGCTGACAGGCCTCACTGCCTCTAACTGGAGTCCCTGTTTGTCCTCCACTGTCTGTACTGCTGGTGCCCTGTGGGAGGCTGACGTTCATGCAACTGTCTGACAGATAATATAGTTTACTGCGGTGGCCCCGATGGTCCAAGAAGTCCGTTACCTAGCATTATCAGATATGTGCATGCATCGCGTCTGTACAGTTCATGGCTGCAGCTTGTGTTAGCGGGGACTCCACCCTCTCATCCAGACACGGTCACTTCACTAATGATGTGCTCAGTTACAATCCTGTCTGCTAATGGCAATAAAAAGAGTTCAGTCCATGAAAAAAGTCATTAAGACACATTTAAGTGTTAAACTCTGTCTTTGTTTAGTAAAGCTGCAGCTGCTGCCCATATAACACACGACTCACACAATGAATGCAAACATATACATGTTGAAATTTTATTTACAAAATGGTAAAAAAAAAAAAAAAAACCAAAAATATATTTTGCTTTTAACATACAATATATACATTTACATGTGTGGCTATGAACTGTTTGGAAGGAGCAGCTCTCAAGTACAGATGTGGAGATGATGCTGATCTGTGACACAGGCAGCTTTAGGAAGCATGTCACACAGATTCACCTCTAAAGCTCCACAGAAGCTTATTATTATTACTACTACTACTACATCAGAGGTGGTCTGCTCTCATCTCGGCAATTCATTCATTCCGATTTGTTTTTCCTAAACAGACACTAATTAGGAAGATCCACAGAATTAAATCCACTGTTAGAAACAGCCAGAGACTTCAAGAATACCCATATGGAAAAGAAATAGAACAATCTCACAGTTAATATTATGCATATTATATGTCTCATACTATGATTTATTATAAAAATGGTCCATTTTACATTTTTCTATAAGATAAAAACCCCCTCACTTTCAATAGTAAATTACTACTGAAGACATACACAGAAATCAGCTTTTTCCAGAAGCTTAGGCCACGACGGGACCACAGTCTCGATCTAGATCAGTATCCTTAAGCACCCCTGAGGCAAATCTATGATTTTGGGCTGTATCAGTAAAATGGCCTTTTACTTACAGCCCAAATATTATATCTTAATTTTAAAGTCAACAGGCTAAGATTTGGTTGTTTACACAGTTATAATTTAAAAAAATCTTCATATGCTAAAAAGTCCTACATTTCTGAGCATGAAATTCAAAGTCTTGTAGTGAAGAATTAAATCATTTTTATGAAAATAAACCAAATTCTAAGAAGTATAGAGTAATATGGAGAAAAGACTTTTGCCAGTGATTAATAAAGCAGACTCCCTGCCAATCCTGAGCACGGGGACAAAAGGTATAAACATTAAATTAGCTCACATATCGTATTAAGCTATTGTTCTCATTAATGTTACATTAAAAAAAAAAAAATCTGTAATCTGAGCCACATCCACCTGCTGTGGCGTCTTGGAAAATAAGGGAGCAGCCAAAAGTACCTGCCAGTGTGGCTACCTTTGGCGCCTCCTACTGGTCCACACATGCTGCTTTTTCTTGTGCAGGAAATTTCAGTTTCCTGCTCATCCTGTGGACATAATGTAGCTGCACTGCTCCCTCTGTGCCACAGCATTAGCAGTGAGCTCGTGGCTTCCTACAGCCACCGAATCATTCTGGCAGAAACCCTGAAGTCCTTAAAGGAGACGATTATGAAGGAAGGGGTAGCATCACATAAATAAGAAAAACCATGACAGAGAATAAAAGTCAGCATCCTAGGTCGCATCGCCTGTAGCCAAGCAA
>JAMQGT020015305.1:0-66734 GCA_024447675.2 Pterophyllum scalare | reverse complement strand
CTTTGCCCTACTTACTTGGTTCAGTTACGTATTGCTTAGTGAGGTTAGAGGGTGTATGTGGTTAAGTCACAGTCTATGTGAGTTTGCACTGGTATTTGTGTGCACGCACGTATGCATATGTGCGATGGTGGTGGTGGTAGAGGGAGAAAAGGGTGTTTTTGGTCCGCATAAACAGAGGGGAGAGGAGGGATCGGAAAACAGAGGAGAGCAGTGAATAAACTCACCTCATCAGATTTCGCCTTGTGCACTGACAAATCAACACAAAACAGAGAAGGCTAGCTGAGCTCTTTTTTTTTAAATCTATATTATGGCTCCATGATTGAACATCAACAGCAGAATCGATGTTACATCCAGAACGAATCAAACAGCTGTCCAGAGGTACTTAGACTTTCATTTGTCACTTGACAATATCCCTACCCACAGATGAGACTGCAGCAGAATAAGAAATATTTCTCCCATTGCTCTGCTGTAACTGATCTTTATCTGACATTTCCCTGCTCTGTGTTGTAGTTAATATTACTTAACAGAGTCTAAGTCAGTCAGAATTAAGAGGATAGTGTCATCATATTTTTAATAGTTATTTGCTTTCTAGCTGAGAAATACACTCGAAGATCAATACCACTGTCATGTACTCTATCTGTGGGATAGATACAAAGCTACAGCCAGCAACTATCGCTAAGAGTTAGATGAGAAAATAGGAACGGGATATCAGCATGCCACTTTTAGGGCATTTCACATGATGTCTGCATATTCTACGTCTGATGCACATAATAGATCTTATAAAAAATAGCATGCAACCAAGATTTTATCAAAAACACAGCCACTTAAAACAAAAAGCATCTTTGAACAAGATGGCTCAGAAGGATAGAGAGCTATGACTGGACAAAAACGGATGGTATCTGTTTAGGCATAATTAACGGTATGCATGCTCTGAATGATAGTTTGATGCTACTTTGTCTGATTTAGTGTTTCATTTTATAGTTTTCTTCCACTCAGGAGTAATAGACCTACATTTTCTTGTAATACTGTTTTTCACTATCCAAAAGAAGAATCTTTGTTAATTACAGTGAGTTGCATGCACAACTTGCTAACTAAGCACTGTTGCCAAAGAAAACTCACTGGTGGCTGCCTCAAAGTCGCTAGAAGTTGCAAGTGGGAGGGGGGCAATGGCTGAGGTTTTCAGCTTTCCGGGCTATCTCCAAAAGTCGCCGAAGTCACTGGGAAAAGTCGCTAGATTTGTTGCTAGTCGCTTTTTGCAAAAAAAGTCACAAGGGAGGTCCGAAAAGTCACTAAATCTAGCAACAAAGTTGCTAAGTTGACAACACTGTAACTAAGCTAGCTACTGAGCTGTAGTGCTGATTGACACTCATCTTTTTGTCCAAACATGATCATGTACAGATGGCCCCAAAAAAAATGCAGTAATACTAGCAAAATAAAATAAAATAAATAGCTATAGAAAATGGCCCGTTATTTATATGCCCTGGTAGCAGGCCACAGCACTTGTGGAGTGCATCGAATAAGACTATAAGCTTAGCATTGACCCTGGAAACAGGGAATTAGGTAGCCTTGCTCAATCTACAGGAGACAAAGAGTGATGGCTTGTTCATTTATATATTCTGCATGGGCTACACAAATAAAACCTGTTAAATGAGCTGCTAAAAGCAGACAAAGCCAGGCTACCTATTTCGCCTTGTTTCAGGTACCAGTGTCTGAGCTAACTAACCAGCTTCAGACTTCAACTTTTATACAGTGTAAAAACATCCAACTTTCAGCAGAGGAGCGTATATGAGGAACTTTTCCTAACCTGAAAGAAACAGCAGTTGCTACAGGAATAGTACTGGATGTAAGGGCACTGATACCAGCTCAAGTGAGCCAACAGGCCGAGTGAAGTTTTAATTTATGTGGAATTTCCTGTCCCTTAATGACAACCAAAAACATTCAGTCTGACCTTAACAAACTTTCCTTCACTTGCCTAAACCTGTTAGCTGACATTTTTCACCTGACTAACAGGCCAAAATGACTTGTCTGTCATTGCTGGTAGAGGTGCATAGTGTTCACATGAGTTGTCAGGGTGACAACTCATGTGAACACTATGCACCTCTGTATCTGACAAAAGACACTGTGTTACAGTATTTTTTTTTCTTGCACACACTCTCGTACTGGATTGTTTGCAAGTTTTCTACATGGTTTAGGTTAGGTTTTAGGTTCAAATTTTTAGTCTATGACATATTGTTCTTGTTTTTGTAACAAAAACTTTTCTAGGAGTGGTTTAAGTTCATTTCTGAGAATACTTGCAGTACCTGGAAAAGAAAAGCATGTACAGTTTACTGTGAAAATGTTTTTCAAGGAACGTATCAGGACCTTCCACATTCTTTCTCTGACAAGTAAAAAAACAAGAAAGAAAAATGCATCTTTAGAAAAATTACAATGAATTCTTGTGGTTCATGCCACAAGCTGGTGTTGCTTGTCAGTCTTAAAGAAAGAAAGAAATGCATTCTATTAAACATGGTACATAAAAATGTTTTATATGTTTATTTTATTTTGGCATCTTGTTGCTGCTGCAACAAAGTCATAAATGATGTTTCATCTCATTGCATCTGAATAAATGAGGCCTTCAAGGGATTTCAAAACAAACTCCATGAATTTATTACAGATACTTACTGACCCAGCTCTGATGGAAAGTCCCAGCACACTTGTCCCCTGAAGGTGAATACGTCACTGCTTAGCAGTGCAGGCTGGTCCAGATGGATGGCTAGCAGCTGTTGGCCCTACAACCTCTTGCCTCAGCACAACCATTAGGCCTATCTGTCTGCAATTTCCTCATTCTTCCTCAGCTCCCTCTGAAGTCCACTGTGATCGCTTTCCCACACCCCCACAGCTCAGCTACGCACCACACTGTACATACACTGCAGCATCATTTGCCCTGAGCAGAGCCAAGCACATTCACAGGACCAATTACCCTGTCCACCCACGCAACCATGCACACACGGGCATGCATGCACACAATCACACACGAGTCCGCTAATAAATTTCACCATGAGGCAAAAGCAGAGAGACACCCATGAGGAGGATGTTAAAAGGAAAAAATTTAAAAACCAGGGGAAGATTAATGTAGCACCGCAGAGAGAGGCCAATTCTGTAGCTTTGTGCCAGGACATCCTCTGAGTCTCTGAAGCACCACGAAGAGCCGGATATCCTAAACTTTCACACAGTAATAGTTACAGATGATACCGAGAGGAGGTAAAAGGCGAAGAGGATGAGGCTGGCTCTGCAAACCTTTAAAGGTAAATCACGAGCTATTGGTGTCATGACATTCATGTTGGGTTCCCAGCAGAACCAACAGGATGCAGCAGATGGGTTGAATTTCTCACTTTACTTTTTGCTATAATAAATATTTTAATAATAGCAATAAACACCATTTATAAATGTTTCAAAAAGGTGACTTGTTGTAGCAAACCCACAAAAAATGAGCTGGTTCCCACATGCTCAGGAGAGATCTACAGCAACTATAAATTCATTGTTTTCTGACTCTCGGCATCACTGTTCTGTCTCACCAGCATCATTGGGCACAGCAGGCAGCTGCTTTCAGCAAAAAAACAAAAAAAGGGAGAGAACAAAATTTAGCAGTTACAAAGTGCAACATTTATTTCATAGATTATAACAGAAAAACTGAGACTCAAAAGAACTTGGACTTAAATCAGCACGAGGCTCAAAACTACATTTACAAGCAACCTTGAAGTCACTGGGCAGAACTGAAGTGTTATCAGCTAGCAGAAGTGCTGCCTAGCTAACTTTAATAAGAAGGTGCACAGCTTGTGAAAATGATAGCAAATGCAGAAGTGTCTTAAATCTGCATCTTTCTAACGGCTAGCAGGGGGCGACTGCCCAGGACACATATGCTCATATTGCTGCCTCACCCACCGATAGGTGGAGGGAGGTCATGTTTTAAGTGGTCTTGGTCTGTCTGTCTGTCAGAGGATAACTCAGAAAATTATCAGCATTTTTCAATGAAAGTTTCTGAAGTTGTTGGGGGGGTGGTACAAGGAACAATTGTTTAAATTTTGGTGGTGATCCAGATCACGATCTGGATCCTGGATTTTGTAAAATGATTCTTTACCATTGTGAGATACGGACAATATTCATACATTTGGATCTAACCTGACATAAGTCAGAATCCTCTCAAAAGAATTAGGGTGCAACATGATCTGTCACATAGCAAAGTTTGTTCATGAGCCAAGGAGGATTCAAAGAGAAAGATGAAGCAGGTTACACTTTAGGTCAGGCTTACCTGGTGATTAGCATGTCGCTGCCATATCAGTGTGATCTGTCCCTCAGTTTCTTGCTCGCTTTTAAATTGGGGACAACTATTAGACTGAAGTGAGCAAAACACAAATAACTAATGTGATGCCAAAATGCAACCTGAGCTGACCTGTAATGTGTTAGAGCCAGATGAGTGCTTTTAGGTTTGGGTACAAATATGCAGCTCTGGGGTAAAGAAAGGAGAGTATAGGAGTGTGGAGAGGGAGGCCAACAAAATCTGGAGCATTTAGCTCAGCTGTGAGCTCACGCGCTGTGTTCCTACAATTATACTCCCATGGTTAGCACACTTTGTGTGTGTAAATGTTCGCTGAGTTTATTCCGGCTACAAACTCAGCAGCACAAAGCCTCAAAAATGTGTTTGTGTGTGGAATATAAGTGTACGTGCTCATGTGTCAAAGATCAGTGATTAATGACCTACAGCCATGCTTTCTTTAACTTCCTTCCTTTCCAAGCCTGTCACACAAATCAGCACTATCACCACACGTCACCATAAGTGACGGCAGCAGGCGGCTGTTGCAGCCTGCTGCCTGTTTGACCTCATTGCAATGAGCAAATCATAACATCCTTCTCATGACAAAGCACTCATGCATTTACATTTTAAGCTGCACTTGGACACTTTGCAAGTCAGTAGCCCCATTACAAAATCAGTAAACTTTGTCCTGTGACCTGAGGTTTGGGATCGGACTGAAGTGACTAGCTATTCTTTCAGCTACGCAATTTTTTTTTTTTTTTGACAAAATGTTTGATAGTTTAGAAAATACAATTTAAAGTGCTTATTATTGGCCCTGTGGAAGCTTGGACACTGACGACATGGCCAAGGTGTCTCTTACCCAGTGACAGCTGGGATTCACTCCAGCCCCTGTGACCTTGAGGTGGATAGGCAGTTACAAAAATGAGTGGATGGATTGATGGAACATAAGGTTTGCATGATGTGCTTCTCATCTTATTTACAGTGCTTTTATGATGCACTTTTATTAATTTCTCTGTAATTCTTTAACATAGAAAGCAATACAGAGAATATATTGATCAGTGGCCACATTAAAATCAATGACAGAAGGATAATGTGCCCCATCACATTGCAAAAACTGCTTAGGAATGGCTGAGGGAATACTGAGGCACTGACCCGGTCTCTGAACCTCCCATATCCCATTCCGATCAGGCATCCGTGAAATGGTCCGGAACAAACATGAGCCACAGGACCCAAAGGATCCATTGCCAACATCCTGGTGCGGGACAAGGACACCCCTGGAGGTCCTGTGGTCAGAGCTGTTTTGGCTATACTGACCTAGGCAGGTGGTTTTAATGCTTCAGCAAATCAGTGAATGTTCCCCAATATTTTTTCCTTTTTCTACCTCGAGGAAACCATTACCACCCACATAACTGTCCATTAAAGCTACTATAACCAATATTCAGCAGCTAGATTCAATCAGAAAAGAGATTTTTTTTTAAAAAAATGTAATTTGAGAGGTGTTGTTGTAGTAATAAACTGCAGATCTATAAGGAACCCCTGATTTTATAGATTTTATAGACAATTTCAGCTCTTTCATCAAGGTCATATTAACACATATGCACTTAAGTCCTGGTTAAACGAACAGTTTGAAATGAGTAACAATCAGTAGTCTCCCTTGTTAAAGTTTAGCGTTTTGCTGACCCATGCCTCTACCCTGACCTTCACTCTAAATGAGAGTGTAACTGCGGAGTGTTTAAGTCTGAATAGGTAACTCTTAGGTTTGTCATATCAGTTTCAAAGGGTTAAGATATGTCAGTATGTTCCCCTTATGTACAAAAAGAAGCTAAGCTAGCATAAAGACAGGGAATACTGCTCATCTGGTTCTATTTGAAGCTTTAAAAAGTCAACGACTCTCAAGTTCATTCATGAACACTTTATTTAATATTTTATAGTTTGTACAAAGTCTAAAGTGAACAAGTTGTGCTTTTACTTTTTGATGGGTTGTTTTTTTTCTTTGTCAGGACCAAACCTTCTGTCTACGCTAGGCTAAGTCAGCGCCTGCTGACTCTTGTTCTGTATTTGGCAGAATCAGAGCGCTATCGACCTTCTCAGCTTACACTGGGCAAGAGAGCAAGTTAGTCAATTTCCCTAAATGTTGCCCAAGACAGAGAAACAAGAGCCGGTTCTCTCCCGTTTGTAATTTTAGCTGATATGGAAACAATAATTAGCCTACAAATTTAGCAAAACCTCCACCAGTTCAGTTTATACTGGGCTGATACTACAACACTGTTATTGGCCTTGTGAACAGATTCCAGTGACTTCATTACAACCTAAAGTCAAACCTCTTCATATGTAGCAGTACATTTAGGGGCTTTCTCTGGAAATTTTCCAGAAAATAAGAATAAGGAGAATGAACTACACACACACACACACACACACAGGTCTAGTGCCCACATGTCATCCATCAAAGAATCACAGACTATTCCAAATCCCTACCTATCAAACACACTCATGTATGGGATGGCAAAGTCAAAGTGCTGCAAAAAGCAAGTGCGTGAGTATGCGGGCTGTCCTGGGCTGTCTGCTGACATGCTGCAATGTGTTGCATTGCATGTGTGACAGAATGGGGGGGGGAGAGATAAAGAGAAAGAAAAGTAACAACAAAGAAAGAGCAGGAAGGGAGAGGGAATGGAAGATAGAAAGGGGGAAAAGAATGGGCAGTGGAAAAAAAAAGAGGGAGAGAGGAGAAAGAAAAGGGAATGGCAGGAAGAAAAAAAAACAGAAAATAAGCAAGTCTTGCATGTGTGGTGGTTCCCAGCCCTGTCAGGGCCCTGTCAGCCTGTGATTTATGGCACCGAGACTGGGAGCAGTCTTCGCTGCCAGCTCAGTATTGTTACAACTGACAGCTAATGAGGCCGGACGGGCTTTCAAGCACAGCACTTAACAGAGGCCTCCATCTTCACGAGTCACAAGCTCTCCTCTCTCTTTTCTCCCCTCTCTTTCTCGGTCCCATTTATTTCTTCTTCTGGGGTGGCAGCAGCGTGGCGAGCTACCACTAGACTTCTGGGGGTGCGGAGAGAAAATAAGGGAGGCCAACAGAGATATATGGGCGGCATTCTGTTACTGCTGCACTTCCACTCTCTTCCTACATGCTATTAAGCCAGAGGCTCAGGCTCTTATAAATGGGAGAGAGAAGGTGAAACATACATAGGGAGAGATCCAACCACTACGCTGCAGTGCACTTCTCCTCTCCCTCCAAAATACCCCACTCCCTCTGAATCTCTTCACCATCTACCTGTGATTTTGTGTGTGATCTGCATGAAGGTAGCTGAACTTTGCAGGCTGGGGTGTCTTTTACCTTCCAGAGTCAGGGCTGCCTGGACCTCGTTTTATAATCACTACCAGAGTCTCTGGCAGAGCTCTCCTCCCCTCGCTCCCCTCCACCTCCTCCCTCGGCCCCTGGTTTCTTGTCAGTCGTGATTAATGGCACTAGGGCCCCGGCGCGGCTTACACTGCCAGTTCCAGCGATGTTCCCTTGATACTTAATGAACTCTGACAAACTTCTTTTCCCTTGCTCTGTTGTTCCCTTTACCCTCCACCACCCCGCCCCTCTCTGTTTAAAATGCACAACACAGAGCTGCCACTGCGGCACCTTGGGGTTAGCTCTAGTCCTTTGCAAATTTCTCAGTAGGCCAACGTCTAAAAATAAAGCACCACAACCATTTAAGTGTCAAGACCTCTAGCTGTGTATAACTGCTAGTGGGTTGTTGGTGATTAAAGATTAGCTGATGTTTCTTTTCCCATTGCCCCTTTTCATTTTCCTTATTAAATGTAAAACTTTCTTTGGGTTGCATTTTTCCACAGTCGGCCTTATCTGTTTCACCTTAAATGCAAATCTGCTGCAAGGCAGCAGCGACTGTCTGTAAAACGTTCAAATCTGGACAGACTGAAGTAGCAGGAAAATGCAGCCTTCCCCACGGTCTGCTCATGAAAATGAAGCGCTGCACTTCGCATGGTCTCTGTCGCCACCTGGTGTTTAGTTGCAGAAAGTTTCACCTCTTCACAGACAAATGGAGAAAGAAGCGGATGGTGCTGGATGCGCCCAAAAGTTTGTATGGCAACAGCAATGAAAAAAAAAGTATGCAAAAAAACAAACAAACACACTGGTGTGTAAAGAGTTGGCAAAAGCGTTCACTAACTAGATGAAAGAGCATCTACTTCTGCATTTCTAATTCACAAAGTGGAATCTGTTGATAATTATATATATATTTATATATTTAATTGTGCATTACGCACAGTGAAACATGCCGCTACAGTGGCTCCATGTTATTTCTCTAAATTCTGCAACACAAAGAGCAGAATTACTTCCAGAGCTTACTGAAATCGCATTGATTCAAATGCCATGTTGGCTCATTAACATGAAATGTTCCAGTTTTTGTGGGTTCCAGCTCATAAACTTAGATGGGTATTCAGGCTGAAGCAACACTGCAACAAGATACAACAGCAAGCACTAATTTGCAGGTGGGCTTTGTAGGAGAATATAAATAGAAACATCAACAGCATACTGGCAATTTAGAATTTTATCAACTGACCCAATTTGTCCACACTAGAGCCAGCATTATTAGGTTTACGGGAGACATCAAACATGCAGCTGAGGGGGCCTGAACTAGCCTTACAAAGGCTCCAATGCAGCCCTCTGGATGGCTTTGCAAAGTGTAAAAATTGCTGTGGAACGAGTAAAGAGGAGCATAGTTATTTAATTTCAAAAACTGTGCATGTTCAGGTTTTGTGCTTTTGTAGATCAACTGTTAAAAGTAATGCACATGCTGAAGCTGCACTTATCGCTGTTCAGAATCCACCCATAGACTGTACACTGTCTTCAACACGTACTGGAACATGTGACTGACAGGTGTGTTTTGTTAAATAGCACTGAATGTCTACACTCAGTTTCAGACTGTGCATTTATAGTTAGAGGAGGAACCAACATGAAAGCCTGGGAATTGTCTGTGGGTGAAAAACAAGCAATTGTGAAGCAGGGAGAAGATGGAAACTCAATCAGAGCCATTGCACAAACATTGGCCATAGCCAGTACAAGTGTTTGGAGTGTCCTGAAGAAGAAAGTTGTCACTGGTGTACTAAGTAACAGAGGTGGAACAGGTGGACCAGGGAAAACAACAGCAGTTGATGACGGAAACATTGTAAGTGCTGTAAAGAAAGACCCTAAAACCACTTTTAGTGACATCAGCAACAACCTCCACAGGGCAGGAGTGAAGGTATCACAATCTACTGTTCACAGAAGACTTCATAAACAAAATACAGAAGCTTCACCTGAGGGTGTAAACCTCTAATAACAGGAAGGCCAGGCTGGAATTTACCAAGAAGTTCAGAGACAAGCCTCAGAAATTCTGGGACAAAGTTTTATGGACAAAGATGAGCCTTTACCAAGGTGATGGAAAGGCTAAAGTTTAGCAAATGTAAGGATCTGCTCATAATCCCAAAAATACGAGCTCATCTGTGAAACATGGTAGAGATAATGTCATGGCTTGGGGTTGCATGGCTTTTTCTGGGTTCATTAACCTTCACTGATGATGTCATGCAGTCTACAGAAACATTTTGTCTGTCGATTTTTCAGGAGGTCAGCAATATTGACCCTGGTAATAAATAAATAATGAAATAATCTGAAATAATCCTGTTATTGTGTGCAAACAGAAATAATTCATGCTTCCTCTGTACACCCTATAGTCTGACCTAACTGAGATGCAACTGGGTTATATGCAGCCCCCTGATTAAGGTGAGTTGAACATCCATGCTTTAGAGTTTATACATCCTGTAATTAAATAATATTTAGCGTAGTTATTGATGGATGAACTATTTCCTTCTTTACTGACACCTATTTGCAGAGTACTAGTATTTTAAGTATTTCAAATACTTTATTCAGTTTCATATTGATACGTTAATGAATAACACTGTGCTTTAGTTCTTGGTATTTAGCACCATGACCAGAATGCGTCAGCCTATATGAGAGTACAATAAGAACTATTATATTAGGTATTCATAGGTTATTGTAGCTTATTTAGTTATAACATGTTTGCCTTGTTTTTTACAAACACGTACTAAATCCACAGCGCGTTTCCTCACACCGTCGTGAAACAGGCTTTGGGTTTGATCCGCAGTCTGTGGCAGTCTCAGAGGCGTCATCCAGTCAGCATCACGTCATAATAAACTCCACCATACTAAACGTGCAGTGCACACAGTGGATCCTGTTTTGTTATGCTGTCGTTGTGCGGAGGTTGATCCACTGTGTGCAGTGCACTGTGTGCACTGTGTGCAGTGCACACCTACCTGACCAACAAGGTGCTCCTGGCTGGCTCACGTGGAAAGCTGAAGCTGTTGCTGGCTGTCCATCAGAGGGCGCTAGTATTAAAAAAAACTAAAGATGCCGGCGGACTCAAAGGCAGACGAAAAAGAAGGAACCGGAGGATCCTGTTTTATATTCGTGTTGGTGTCATCTTAGCAGAAACTACAGGTAGGACAGTCAAGCTAGAGGAGCTGGCATTTCTGCACATTTAAACTGTCTGCCATCCCTGTTTCACATGCCAGTAGCATTTTTAAACTGGCTGCGATTGTTTTGCTAAGCAGCGTTAGCTAAAGATGAGTCGGTATTTGGCCTCGCGTTGAGCTTTAAAAGCCGAGACTCGAGTGAAGGTTGAGACACCTGGATAGCTGAGATAATGTGTCAGCAGGTCTGCAACTTAATAAGACTCCTTTCTGTCAGACAGCAGTCATATAAGAACTTAGATCCTGTTAATGCTGTGTTAGCCACGAAGTCCACGAAGCTAAAAAGCATTCAATTTTCATTTGACTTTGTTATATGTCGTACGTGGCTGTTTTATTTTAACAGTTTTAATGCTACAGGCGGATGTCTAGAGTCTTTCCTTTTATTCGGCATAGATGTTCTACATAAATGTGGTTTGAATATGATCAAATATTAACTTGAACTTTGAAACGCTCCAATGACGTCGTTTCCGTTAATGAGAGGAAGCGGTGTCCGCAACGTCTCTTAAACTTTGCTGCTTCTTTTTTTCCAGAGAAGTTTGTTTTGTCAACCGTTTATGTGCAGAAATGCTGGAACAAAACCCTTTTTTTTGTTTTGTTTTGTTTTTACATTTTGCAGCAGTGATGAATATAATCAACTTTGTTTTTAAAAACAAAAAAGTTATATGCCAACGGACAAATCAAAATTAGTTTAACAAATATTTCTATTTTAATAAATTTTAGTTTTTAACATTTATTTATAAAAGCCATTTGAAGCACCAGATTACATATCTGCAAATCTTTACCAAGAAAAGCCGAAACGCTCCTTCAGCTTAGCCAACAGACGTTTATACAGGTGTGGTCAGAAGTTTACCACAATCTACTCATCATGGGCATGAATGTCATGGTAATTTTGGGCTTTTAATGCTTTCTTTGAATTGATCTTTTTCCAGAGTGAAATGCTTGTAAAGCATCTTTAATGGCTTTGAAAAACAATACAAGCTGGAATTTACTTTGGATTTTCCCTAATCCACACAGGGTCAAATATACACACAGACTCACTTAAATCTTTTAATAAGTGGTGCTGAAGGTTCTACAATGTCTTTACAAGGCCCAAGCCTATTAGCTTGTTCTTAGTGATCATGATTGACTACAGCTGGTAGTTTCTCTTTGTCATCATTAAAAGGATTTGTTTGACAGCACTCAGTGGATTGACCAATACTCAGAACAATGGGAAAATCCAAGGATCTCAGTGAAGATCAAAGAAGGAAAAGTGTAAATATACACAAGTTGGGACGGTCTCTTGGAGCCATTTCCAAACGACTGCAGATTCCAAGATCATCACTTCAGCTATTCTGAACTCATCACTTTGCTAAGGTCTGGAAGAAGACCCAGACTGTCATCCTCAGATGTGTAGGATGATCAGAAACAATCCAGGAACCACCCAGGTTCACCTCTACCATGAAATTACCATGATATTCATGCTCATCATGAGTGGATGGATAACGTACAACTTAGCAAAGAACCAATTTTAAACCCCATCTTTAGTCACTTTTTTGCTAGCAGCCTGTTGCAAAAAAACACATATGTTCTACATATGTTTCTTTAGCTGAATCTATGCTATTGTTGACGGGTATAAAATAGAATTTTTGCATCATCGAGGCAATTCCCAAAGAGCTACTGGCCAAAGGCTTGGCATATCTCAGTAATGGTATGCAGTGTGTCATTAAAAAATTGGGGATAAAATAAGAAGTGGCAGGCATAATAATCTATCTACAACAGATGAACAGTATATGAAAGTCATGTCCTTACGAATTAGCAAAAAATAAAAGTAGACACAGGACCTGAGCGATGCCCTTCAGGTGATCCATCTGCTGTTCACTGAAGCCTCATCAGAAGTGATCTCAATAGTTGGGTGGCTGTCAAGAAGCCGTTCTTACGGAAGGGAAATGGGGAGAAAAGACAGATACACTGCCCATCACTCAGTGGCAAAGAGAGCTCAGTGCACTCCAGCATGAGAAAACGCATACAAATAGACAAAACACCAACCAGACAATACAATACCTTCATTAATTTGACAACACACGTTGCAAGTTAGAAATTTGTACTGCAAGCAAGAGGCGAGAAAGAAAAAAATCTATAAAGGGACCAGGCTGTCCTTGTTTTTTAATTCTTTGGGTCTTTTGTAGTTATTGAAGTCAGCTGCTTGTCAGCTAAAATGTAGACTCCCTGACCTTTGCCCCTTGGAAACATTTTTGTTAATGCACCCAGGGTGGTTTTTGCATTTGCTTAGGTTCTGACTGTTTGCACGTGTTTTCTTAAGTGGCCATGCATTGAGCTCTCTGTAGGCCACTGTGCTCAATCCTCTTTAAGTGTGACAAGGTCACAGCTGATGTCTGGCTAAGCCTGAGCTGAGAGGAGATAAACCAGTGAGCAGGAAACCAGCTCCGGTGTGTTACTACGTGACCCACTGGCTGCATAGACAGTTTTTCTGTCACATGTAGCTGGAAGATCGTCTGAACGTTTGATTGTAATTAGGACAGTGAGTGAGAAAAAGCCAGAAGAGAACTTCCGTCTGCTTATTTTCACATGCTGTCTCTCCCGTCTGCCCGCCAGGATGGCACAGTGGGGTGCCATATTCTCCATACTTGCTGCTCTCGGAGCAGCTGCGCTGTTAGCCTCCGTGCACAAGATCGATGAGGGGCACACTGGAGTTTACTACAGGTGAGCCTTTTTATTTATTTTTTTATTTTTATGTGAGAGCGCATTGCTGTGCTACGTTGCAAAACTTTACCGACTCAAGCACCTGCTTCAAATCATTTTGCTTTCAACATCTTGTTTGTTCCACAGTGAGCACTGTAATTATCTGGGTATAAAAATGCCAGCTGCGTGCTGTTGTGGGCCTCTGCGCCATCTTAGCTTCAGGGTATTTTGATACCATCACTTGCATGGACATGCAGTAAATGATTGCTTTAATTGCAGCTTTTTCCTTCTTAACTGGGGCTCTTTACACAAATGATGAGCTACCAGTAACAAGACTGTGGCCTCTTTGGGTCTTTAACGTGAATTCTGGAAGAACTCCTTTAGTTCCTGACTCTGAACAGACTGGTTGATAAAGAATGTGGAATTGGAAGTGTGGTATCTTTTGTTTATACTATAAAGTTAATCTTAATCCCTTGAATAAGGGCTTCCAAAGAGCTTATCATTTGGGGTTAGACCTGATTTTAAAAAAAAGATTTACATATCAGTCAACTGTGTGTCACATAGGGGAGGGGCTCTCCTGACCACCACCAGCGGTCCTGGTTTCCATCTTATGCTTCCATTCATCACCACCTACAAGTCTGTTCAGGTGAGTCGAGTCGAGCTGGTTCTTCTTTGAAATCAGATTTTTAATAAACTGAAAATTTCTCACTTAATGCCAGATTGTCATCTGTATGAGGGAGGAAAAACAGGAGCTTCTCTTTTCAGGTCTGCCTCAGTACTTATTGAACCTGATCATATATTCATGAGCATCAGCTCACAGAGCTGAATAACCACTTCACACAAAGCAGAATTTGTGTTTCTCTTAGTTTTTTTTTTTTTTTTTATAAGTCACCCAAAAGCATTCCCACCGAACACTGTCACCTCCACGCTTGACTGTGGGCATAATCTTTTCTTCTCCTTCTATGCAGCTGTTCACACTAAAAGAATGTTATGCCTGGCTTCCCAACAGTTAAGCTAAAACTTTGATAGAAATCAAAGCATGTTGTGACAAAATTCAGACAAGACTAAATGCCTTTTCTTCTTTCTGCCTTACTGCTCTCCCATGGAAGCCTTTCTTTCCACAGTATATTTCATAAACGCTCATCTGTATGTTTTCATTGGCTCTTCCATGTGTCTTCCTTCTGCTTCTGAAAAGGTTCACTGTGTAAATATTGCCTCTTGCTGTGAATTTGTGACATCCCAGAACCTTAGAATAAGTTGTTTTTTTTTAAATGTCTCAGACTGATCTATTTCAGTCACCTCCTTTATATTCTGACATGTATTTTATTTATTTATTATTTATTTATTTATTTATTTGGTGTAGTATGCTACAGGTGAGACCAACACTGTCCTTATTGTACGTTTTAGTGTTTATTTCTGTCAGGGACTAGGTACAGAAAGCATTAATCAAAAAAATGAAAAGGTACCAGATTAGATATGAGCTCATTTCCATCTGCGATCCTTGGGCAGATTTAAAAAAAAAAAAAAAAAAAACAGTGTAATGCAGCCTTATGTGATCATTGGTTTAAACAGGGCTCTCAGTAATCTTGAGTTTGTTGTTAAAGCTGTAGCCAGTTATCAGTTTAATTTTGGATTTGTTTTGGATTTAGTAGCTCGGGAAGTGGATGTTTCGTTTTTTGTTTTTTTTGGGGGGGGGGGTTCCACACAGGTCCAGGTTGTTTTTATGTAACCCGTTCTCCTTATGGAATACAGTTATTGTATAAAACTTGTACCTGCTCCATCTGCCTTTAAATAAATAAATAAAGCTCTGGCACAGCTTAGTGCGAGATGCATATAAATAGAAGAAAGCAGGAAAGGTGGTGAATACTATTTCACTGCATTGTTTACATACCTTTTTTTTTTTTAACGTGTCAGGACATAATAAAAAAATAATCGGGGTCATTAGCCGGTCTTATAATTAGGTAACTTCAACACATAACATATTACAACATGTCATTATTTAACAAGTTCAGCCAAAATACAGAAGCTGTGTGTGCAAAAACAAAGCATAATTAGAAACAAGGACACGCACAATGTAAAATACTGAGTGCCCGACTAACAAACCACATAAAGACGAAAAAGTGAAGCCCACACACCAGAAAAAGCTCCTGAATGACTTTAATACAGTTACCACAATGGGACGTTTCAGGCACAGCTGCCCTCCTTCAGGCATAGTGGACATTACAGAAAACACTGTGTATATATATACGGCACACCCATGGTGGTTAGCACTGTTGCCTCACAGCGGGAAGGTCTGGGTTTGATTCCACCTCGGCCCGGGCCGTTCTGTGTGGAGTTTGCATGTTCTCCCCATGCTTGCGTGGGTTTCCTCTCACAGTCTAAAGACGTGCACATTGTAAGTGAAATAGGAATGGCATAAACAAAAATAAAAGGGTACCTATCATATGAATGTACCCAAGTAAATATCACCTAATAGAAAAGCTGAGCAATAAGGCTCATAATTCACAGAAAAGGTCTCAAGTCAAATTCTTCTTCAAAAAAAAAAAACAAAAAACTAAGCATACCCTTAATGCTTCCATAAGAATTAGGAGGTTTAAATAGAAGCCAGTGCACTAGATTAATTGAAATCATCAGTGTGAGCACCTCTTTTAAAGCAGATCTGGAGCTGTTGCTGCCCAGTTTGGGTTAGGTTCTGTGAGAAAGATGTGGAAGACATTCTTCCACACAGTCTTCCCGGGAGTGGACATCCCAAGAAATTCACCTCAAAGTCAGACTGTGCAATGTTCAGAGAAACTGCAAAAAAAAAAAAAAAAAAAAACTCAAGAGCTACATCTCAGACTCTGCAGGATTCAGTTAGCATGTTAGATGTTAAGGTTAACGGCAGTACAGTTAGAAAAGACGGAACAAGTATGGCTTGTTTAGGGGGGCTGCAAGGAGATGGCCTGTTCTCTCTGAAAACAACACGGCAGCATGACTCAGGTTTGCAAAATTGCATCTGGAGACAAGATTTCTGGAACAGTGTGCTTTGGACAGATTTCACCAAAGTGGGGATGTTTGGCCATAATGCAGAGCTCCACGTTTGGTGACAACCAAACACACCATATCAGCACAAACACCTCATACCAACTGTCAGCACGGTGATGGAGGGGTGATGATTTGGGTTTGTTTTTGCAGCCACAGGACCTGGACATCTTTGAGTCGACCTTAAACTCCTCTGTATACCAAAGTATTCTAGAGTCAAATGTGAGGCCATCTGTTCGACAGCTAAAGCATAATTGGTTCTTGCAACAAGCCAATGATCCCAAGCACAGCACAAATCTACAACAGAGTGACTGAAAAAGAAAATCAAGGTGCTGCAATAACGCAGTCAAAATCCAGACCTCAATCTGACTGAAATGCTGAGGCCGGACCTTAAGAGAGCTGTGCATAAATGAAACCTCAATGAACGCTGTAAAGAAGAGTAAGCTAAAATTCCTCCACAACAATGTGTCATAGAGAAAACTAACTTCAAGTTGTTGCTGCTAAAAATGCTTCTACGGGCTACTGAATCAGGGATCTACTTAGTTTTCACACACTGCTTGTGACAGTGAAATGTGTGACGTTCTCCTGTTCATCTGAGGTTGTTCATTTAATTTTAGAACCTGCTAAGGAACAGATGACAGTGGGGGAAATTAATCATTTCATTCAGCGACATGCAAATTTATATTTTTAATGTAATGTTTTTCTGGATTTTTGGTTCCACTAAAATAAAACTACCATATAAAGTAGAGGTTGTTTGTTTCTTTGCAAGTGACCACACTTACAAATTCAGCAGGGGATCCAATAATTGTTTCCCCCATAAACCCTTAGAATTAGAACATGCACAAAAATATGACGCAGAGATAACGGTCTGCATCCAAGAAAATATCGGCCAAATATCTCCAATAAACACTTGTACTTTCTGAGTGTAATTTATTCACTCATTCAATTTAGGCTGTATGCCTCCAGTTATGTGCCTGACAGCTGTGAATGGAGACATTACTCATTATTCCTCCATGAGAACATGATATCGCAGGGGTTACGGGAATGTTTTGAATTTGGCACAAGAGTTCAGTTGAACTCATGATGGAACTGATTAGAATTTGGTGGTCAAAGTTCGTGGGTCACTGAGACCTCACAAAGGATGTTTTGACCATGATTGATGAAGTGATGCCCTTTTATGTCCAATAGGTAAGAGGTCAAATTCACTGTGGCATCATGATGAAGTGCAAAAACACTGCTGTTACACCCAGAAATATCCTACAATTGTTGTTAGTTAAACCCGTCCTTCCATCCCACTCATCCTCCTGTAATGTATGTATACTGTAATGTGTACTGAGTCCTGTTTGTAGGAGTGACAGGAGGAACATTCTGGACAGGGTCCACCCTTCATTAGAAATGGTCTTCACACTAATTGGGGTTGTGAGGAGAGTTTGAAAGATGTTGCTCAGACTCTCTGCAGTGTTGCATTGCCTCCTGTGTGCAGGACTGAAATCCACCATTTCTCATGTTGATAGATCTTGCTCTCAGTCCCCCTGGCTTGAGTCTGATGGGGTTTTTTTTTTTTTTTTTTCTCCTTCTAGCACCACTAAAATGAGCTCCTGGCATGCAGAAAGTTGGAAAATAATATGTTAAACTTGTGATCTTTGTCTCGTAGACAACGCTGCAGACAGATGAAGTGAAGAATGTACCGTGCGGCACAAGGTTAGCATCCGTATCAGATGTGGTCTCAAGCCTTATTACACTCAGGATTCATGGTACCCCCTGCACAGACCCCCACACAAAACATTTAGAAGATTATTCCCACCAACGCTGCAGGGATCAGAGATTCACCACCATATCTCTGAACCTGGCTTCTCACAGACGGGGGGGGAGGGGGGTCGGTCATTTCACACTAGCACTGGGTAAAAGTGATTCAGTTATATGCTTTTTTATTTTCTTTCAGTGGAGGAGTGATGATTTACTTTGACCGTATAGAAGTGGTGAACTACCTCATTCCATCAGCAGGTAATGTCATCACATTACAGTGTGTTTATCCCAATTTTCCCATCATTTGTTTGGGCTTTTTGCATCTGAACAGCATGCAGAAGGTATTAGATTTTTGATATTGTCTTTTTTTCTATTTATTTATTTTTTTTATTAACTTGACTGAGCACTTGTTTCCTCCTCTGCAGTGTATGACATAGTGAGGAACTTCACAGCAGACTATGATAAAGCCTTGATATTCAACAAGGTTCACCACGAGCTCAACCAGTTCTGCAGCGTTCACTCGCTGCAGGAGGTCTACATCGGCCTGTTTGGTGAGAGCTCACGGCTGCACACTACTAATTTAAAACAAATATTTCCTTGCGATTTTCTTTAATGATGCGTCAACAGCATGTAGTCAGTCGGCAGCCGAGGGTTCACAGCACACCACCTGGGATTGCCTAAGCCGGATATTGTTTTTGTGTGGCCCCGTTCTTGTGAAACGTTACGCAAGAACGAGCCTGATCAGATTCTGTGGAATATAAATAACCATGGCTTAATAGAGAAGTAGTAGAGTGGTTCCCAAAGTCAAGAGTGCTGCGGCCCCACTTAAAAAAAACCAGAAAATCACATGGTTTTTAATGGTCAGAGGGCTATAAATGTTTCATGCTCACCTGCCCTTTTCTCACACATTTCCCCACAGACCAAATTGATGAAAATCTGAAGTTGACACTACAAGAGGATCTAACATCCATGGCACCTGGGCTTATCATTCAGGTACAGACAGAGCACCAGACGGGCTACAGGCCACAGACTTTAAACATAAGGTCAGAGTTGTCTCAATTCCAGTGTGCTGACAGCACAGGGTTTACCATGCAGCACACTTCCTTTGTGTTAGCTGGCTCGACAAAACCCAAAACGCAATCCGAGATAATGGGCATCATGATGGTGGCTATCTTTTGTTTCTTCATCTCGGCTTTGTGCTTCGTGCTCTGTGTTCGGTCTTCTTCCATGCATCGAGTGCCACCTACTTGGAAGCAGTAGTTATTAATTATTATTGAATGAATATATTTATTTCACCGCTCAGTGTGTTCTCTGTGCTGCCGCTGATTTATAAGGTGACAGCTGCATATTTAGAAGTGTTCATCTTTAAACCTGATCCGTGTAAACATGGTAAGAAGTGCCTTCAGGTCATGCACATAATGACTGAAGCATTTGGCCAAATCAAAGTGAGATAGCTTTAATTGATTGATTGATTATTCCCTTTGAATACCAATAAACCCTAATGAGCTTTAAAGTGCAAGACAGCCTTGGTGATCAGGGCTGACAACAAGTCATATTTATATACTTTCTGCAAGTGAGTGCATGGCCATTTCTGTGGTAATATATGCAAAATGCAGGTCTCACTGCTGTAACTTCACTGCGTGGGTCATTCAAAGCATGTCTGGAAAAGAACCTGTATAAATGTGGCGTTTGTAGTCGGTTTTAACACCAGACTCTCAACATGACCTGCTCTGGATCAGGCAGCATTGTAAATTCACTGTACATTGTAAACTCTGGCTTCAGGCTCAGCATGCCTTAGTAATTAACATACCCTTCTGTATGAGCAGGATTATGTTGCTAAAATCAAGTGGTTAAAGGAATGTAATTACATCGTAAAGTGAGACTGACTGTAGATCTCTAAATTTGCTGTTGCTTAATGTTTCTTCGGTGTACATCTTGTTTGTTTAATCTGGAAAAAAAAAAAGTAATTTAATTATGCTGGTGCAACGATGCCTTCTCCAGGAAAAAGTCGGTACAGCTGTTTCACCCCACCTCCAGCCTTTATGCTAAGCTAACTTTTTCTGTGTTTTTCTTACTGGATAGATGTGAGAGTGCATTTCCCACAATATTGATCTGTGTCTTTAGCGGGCTGAGCTGTAATTACAGATTTTCTGGGCAATGAAACAAGAGGCCACTGTACAAGGAGAGGCACCTGAGTTGAGCAAAAGGCAATAAAGTCACATTTTGTGAAATTGAGGCATCTTACAGCACTTGATCTCAGGCTTAATCAAGTTCTGCATTTATGACTGAATGCTGCAGATACTTAGTATAAATGATTTTGTATTTCAGAGTGGGTCCAGCCACAAATTGGATTTTGGTGATTTCACTGACTCATTTCTTTATAAAATGCCAAACTTTTTGACGTTCTAATAAAAGGAATGCTCAAACAAAGCGGCAGAGAATAACATGTCACATTTTTTAATTTGATATGTCATAATAATTTGTACATGATAGTTCAGTCCATAAAATCATTTTACAATCTAGACTTTCCCAGCCTCTTTGAAGTCCCCCTCCCAGAGCTTCTATCAGACGGTGTTTCTTCCAGAACATTTAATCCTGTGTAAAATTATGAGGGAGCTGATTATTTTTCTCCCCTGCTGAATTCACCTCCTCACATGGAATGAGTGTGGCCATGTTTCATTCCTGAGTGTTAAAGGATTCACTGGACTGTAGTACTCTGAACTCTACTCACCAGCTGTGTTTGTGAAACCAAGGGTCTTACTGTTGAGAGGGTCTTTAACAGGACATTCATTATTTCTGGGCTGTTCTCCAGCAACGCCTCCACTGATGGTGTAAAGCTCTTTCTGTTTTTTTCTTTTTCTTTTTTTATAGTCTTGTTTTTTGTTGTCACATTACAGTTGTCTGATTGTTTTTGGGTTTTTTTGTTCCTTTTCTGTCCCACTTATCCACAGGCAGTCCGTGTCACGAAACCCAACATCCCAGAGAGCATTCGCAGGAACTATGAGCTCATGTGAGTTTGTTTTTGTTTATTTGTATATGGTATTATTTCATGAGTATGAACGGTCCTGACGTGCATCCAGCATCTCCTGCCAGGTCCATTTGAAGAGGAAGACTGCCGATTCATGGTAGCCTGTGAGCAGCTCTCACTGGCCTCATGAATCTGCAGCACGTGCATGGTAGCAGAGATAAAATAAACTTGGAGCCAGATTGAAGGACGCTGCGGCTCTGGAAAGTATAAGGCTTCAAGTTAAGCCATACAGTTGCATAAGAGACAGAATTGAGATGCTTGTTTGTCATCTGGTCTTTGTTACCCACAGGTGCATTTATTTTATTATGCAATTCTAGCATGTATAACTCAGAGCTGTGTTTTTAGAGGAAACATGGTCATATTTTCTTTGGGTTTACAGCACTCGGTCCCAAGTGGACCTTGTATTCTTCAGCCATAGGTAAGGGAACAAAAGTTAGTTAACCAATAAATCAGATCGTTTTACCCCAGCAGAGGTACAGCAGCCATATCACCTTGTGAGTGGAGGGAAAGTAGAGCTGAAGCTCTGTGTTGTGTAAAGAGCTACTCCCTCATTCACAAAGGGCTCACTACAGCGGAAAAACGCCACATATTTTTTAATTTGGCTGATTTATTTATTTATTTTTATACTTATACTCGACACACAACCCCCCAAGGGATTTGATTCTCCTCCTGGCCTTGAACCGTGCATGTTGCTGATGTTAGGTGAATGTATAAACCAGTACGCCGTGAAGCGAGTTCAGATTCAGATCTGCCAAATCAAACATGCGGCACTACCCACAGGGGGGAGCAGCTGAAAATAGCTGCTTCTGCTGAGATGTCAGATTTAGAAAATGTATTTAAGCAAAGTCTAAACAAATGATTTTTCTGACTTTTAACAGTGGGAACTTCTTGCTTAAGCATAAACATGAAAGCACAAATTGAAACAGAAACCTAAAAAACTATTTTCTGACTCCTGGTTTCTGGTCTTGACTCATTTCTGGATAAACTGGACCTAGCTAAGAAACATCTGTGAGTTTTTTTTTGTTTTTTTTTTTTTTGGTCTAGCAGTGGGTCTGTAGTAACTCACATCTCTTTGAGTAAATGAATTGTGTTTGTGTAAAACTGATATTATCATGTTAGCCATAGTGGGGAGTTGTATACTCACACACCGTGATAAACATCTGGTCTCCTGTAATAACACGATTAATTCATAAATAAATAGTTGGGTGTAAGTGTTACAGTGTCAGTACTTTCACTCTGAGGCAGTAGTATCTGTAGTTATAGTATTTTATGTTTAAAAAGCCACATGGGAAATCAGCTTTGCATCCAGTTTTCCTCGATGATTATTAAATTAAGTTTTTGATTCACATTTTGGTGTCACTTTGTTTTAATTGGTCCTGTTTCCTGTTTTGTTTCTACAGCTACTCTGGCTGACTAGGTTTTGGTGTCCCCTAATAAAAACATATGAAATGGATCATGGTGTTACAAAAGGCAAGCCAGAATGTTGGAAAAACAGTCATTCATCTCCCTCATGGACTCTAGTGCCTCCTGTGAGACTGAACCTGAGAGTTTATGTGTTGACTGAGCACTTTATTGCAAGTTCACAAGACACATGGTTCAGATGCTAGCGTTGAAAATTTGGCAAAACTTTCTGGACATTGGGTCTACGCCTAAACCTTACTGACCTCTTGACTCCAGACAACTAAGAGCTGCTCTGCTGAGCCAGCAATTATCTGAGTGCTGTGTCATGCTTTTTGTCTCAGAGTTTCTTTGGAAACGACCTTACTTTCTGTGAATCTGTGTGTTTAAAAAAAAAGTGTCCAGGTCGGGCAACAAGCAGCTACCAAAGCCAAGTTTGCACACATGCAGAAGTAAATGTCGCACATTTTTATGAATTTCTAATAAAAGTGCCTTTTATGTCAAAATGTTCTGTTCGAAGGGAGAGCGAGAAGACAAAGCTGCTGATCTCTCAGCAGACGCAGAAGGTTGTGGAGAAGGAGGCAGAGACGGAGAGGATTAAAGCAGTGATCGGTGAGTCACACAGAGAGAACTGTCGTGTTTAGAGGAACTCAAAAGGCTGAAACCCAGTCATGCTTTTTTTCTTTTTTTTGTGTAGAGGCTGAGAAAGTGGCTCAAGTGGCAGAAATCAAGTTTGGACAGAAAGTCATGGAGAAGGAAACGGAAAAAAAAATCTCTGAGATTGAAGGTTGGTATTGAGCAATGGAATTCAGCAATTTCCCTCTATTGAAGAGTAACTTTATTTGAATTTAATTAGAGCACAAATGCAAACAAGACGAGCAAGTTCATGTACAGAATGATCTGGACAAAGAGTCATCTCTTGATATATTTAGGCTGAGTACAGAATACCATATACACTCACCAGCTACTTTATGAGGTACACCTTGCTAGAACTGGGCTGGACCCCTTTTGGCTTCAGAACTGCTTCAGTTCTATGTGGCACAAATTCAACAAGGTGCTGGAAACATTCCCCAGAGATTTTGCTCCATATGCAAAACGGCATCACACAATCTCCCGTTCCACCGCATCCCTCTAATGTGCTCTGTCGGATTGAGATCTGGTGCCTGGGGAGTACATTTGAGTACAGTGAAGCTGTCATGTTCAAGAAAAGCACTTTGAGATGATCTGAGCTTTGTGAGATTACATTATCCTGTTGGAAGCAGCCATTAGAAGATAAAGACATGGTCAGCAGCAAAGCTCAGGTAGGCTGTAGAGGTTAAATGATGCTTAGTTGGTCCAAAGTGGTCCAGGAAATTCCCTCCCATATCATTACACCACCAGCAGCCTGAACCTTTGACCAAAGGCAGGATGGATTCATGTTTTTATGTTGTTTATGCCAAAGTCTACCCTACCATCTGAATTTGAAATCGAATATCATCTGACCAGGCAGCCCGTGTGAAGTGGTTTGACATGCTCTGAGCTCTGCATACCCTCTGTGTGTTAATTTAAGTTAGTCTTGCCTTCCTATCTACTCCAAGCAGTCTGGCCATTGTCCTCTAACCTCTGGGATCAACAAGGCATTTTCACCCAGAGAACTGCTGCTCACTGGATATTTTCCTATTTCATTCTCTATAAACCCCAGAGATGGTTGTGTGGGAAAATCCCAGCAGATCAGCAGTTTCTGAAAAATACTCAGACCAGCCCGTCTGGCACAAAGAACCATGCCACATTGAAAGCTCCTTAAATCACCTTTCTTCCCCTTTCTGATGCTCACTTTAAACAGCAGGTCTAGTTTAGAGTTTCAGCCGTATGTATAGGCACACCTATTCAGCCAAACAAAGTGGCCGGTCCCAGTGTTTATCTCAGTACTTTATGCAGAAGTACTTATTAAATCAGAATGGTTTCATAAGAAATTGATTGATTTTAATTTATTGGTTCATATTTAAGGTGCTTTGTTTAAAGGGAACTTCGCAGATTCTCTTTGTGATCTTTATCTTTAATAATTCAGGGAGTAAACGTTTCTCACCTGGATAGTTACGTTTCTCTCAGGTGAGGTTGTATTAGCTGTGTTATTTTAGTAGTAGTGGGTCGTATTACCTTACAGCACACAGGGGGTTTTGTTTAGTGCTGCCTCGATCAGTGAGTCTGTGTTACTGTGTGGATCTGATGGCATCAAAACACCAAATCTCTCTCTGATGACATATATTGTTGCACATCAGTATATCATCGACCCCAAATGTGAGAAATCTTTTTCACTTTAATTAGTTCATATAAAAAAATAACTTGTACCTATAAATGTCAGGTAATGTGAAGTGTGAAAAAAACAATATTTAAACTAGAAATACTCAAAAGTGCCAACACATAACTGCTTATTTCCTTGTGTATTTGTATTAGCTGTTCTTTATGGGACTTCATGGTTTGTTCAAATGCATATTTGCAGTCCTCTGAATGTACACCAGCTTTCTGCTCGCTGATCCCTAAAGCTGAGTTTTTGTGAAACTGCCCTGCCACTAATGACTCATGACGATTTGTGTTTGTGACTGGCAGACAGCGCTTTCCTTGCCCGGCAGAAAGCCAAGGCAGACGCAGAGTTCTACACAGCTCAGAGAGCTGCTGAGGCCAATAAGGTAAGAGCGGGACAAACATGCTAAGTTGGACAAATGTGGGCTATAAGTCCAAGCTGATTTTTCCTCCCGTTGTCCTTCTGCCAGGTCAAGCTAACACCAGAGTACCTGCAGCTCATGAAATACAAGGCCATCGCAGCCAACAGCAAAATCTACTTTGGGAACGACATGCCCCAGATGTTTGTGGACTCTGGCTCGGCAGGGAGCTCCTCGAGCGCACTCGCAGCCATGGATGTTGTCGGTGAGCACATCCTGGACCTGGATTAACAAGGAAAGTAGTGGGAACTGCAGGACAGCTCAAAGGTGGAGGGCTATCAGCCAAAGGAGCTACATCCCTCCCAGGGAAGCTCTGCTGACTTTCTCAACACATCCAAATTACTGCTAGGAATCACTCCTACAGCCGCAGACCAGAGAACTTGGACTTTCTCTCTCTCCTGATGGTGATGGGTTTTTTTTTTAACCTTTTTGAATTACTTCATCCAGACACAGAACTGTAATCTAGAAGAAACTGGCATCCTCTATGGGTGCATGATAATCTCCTTTAAAATTATCATTTAGCAAAATAATCATTTAAACTTGGCCTTGCTGCTGCTTAGCTTCTATGGCCTGTGCATCCAGCTAACTTAGCCAAAGCACTGAGGGTCATAAATCCGTCAGTACTTTTATACCATCCATTCCACTGAAATACTGTTCATCAAGCATGTCAGAAACCAAGAAGGTCAAAGGTTGTCCTTTTTAAATGGGACCTTTCAAAACTTTTTTTGGAAAGCAATTTTTTTAGAAAGGTTTTTCTACAAACACCCCCCCCCATCCCACCCCCAACACTTTACATGTGTAACTCTTTCCATACACCCGTGCACACCATTTCAGGACAAGAGCAGGTCAGTGAAGAGCTTTAGCGAGTGGTCGAGTGAAACAGCGTTCCAGAGAATGAATATTTTGATGAAACCGTGTTGTCATTCTCACTGATATGTTCCACATTTCCACTTCAGTCAGGAGTGTTTTCCTCTGCCTGAAAGGACCAAATGCGGCTCTGAGGAATGAATGTACTGAAGTAGCTGTTCACTGTCACCTTTAATACCATCTACATCTTGTTTTGACCACTGGATTTGTGTGAAGTTCTGCTATATATTTTTCTGCATATGTCTGTAGCACTTTTTTTGGCTTGTTTTTCATACTGCATGACTGGTTAAGAGACAAACTGTCTACCCCCCCCCCCATGTGAAAGGAAAATGGCATAACCAAAGTACGCACATACAAGCAAGCTGTTCACAAAACTATTCTACCGGGGCTTTTTTGTTGTTTTGGGATTTTTTCTCTTATGTAACCATTTTATGTACATCCTGCAAGAATCTTTATAAGACATGACGGAGGAATTGCCTTTTAGTCTTTGGCAGCATGACGTAGCCGTGGAAGAGAGAGAATCTTCAGTAGTAATGAAGAGTTTGGCGATCTGTAAACGTAAATGTAGTCTGTAGGAGTATTAGTCACTTTGGTGTGACCATGTTCTGGTAATCTATTAATCTGTCTTGAGTGAGTCTCCTCCTGTTGAGCAATTTCCGAGACATTCAAACCACATTGGTTTCCACAGACCGCACGAGGGGGTGTTGATGACCAAGGGATCAGTTTTCCAAAGAACACTCATTATGTCAGAGACCAGCTCATTTAATGTTGTAACTCTAGGCAAATATAATAGTATGGGATGTGTTCAGACATGGATTCAGGAACATTGGAATGTGTGTGAAGTACATGCAGCACCACTGTGAGAAAATGTTTCTTCAGTCCAGAGCCAAATGGCTTTTTTTCTCCCCACTGAATTTGCTGTAATGTAATGCATATTCCATGTATCATTTCTTGTAGCTATTTCATCATATCATGTTTTACTGTCAGTGACATTTTTTTTTTCAAAGGGCCTGGCACTTACTCAACAGGCAGATGTTTTTGCACTGACTAGCTGTGAATGTACAATCAAAGCATTGTCTACTGACAATAAAGTACTGTGTTTTATGCTTTGGAGCATCAGTGGCATTATGTGTTTGTTTCAGGGTTTTAAAAACTGGTGGGGTATTGTCCCCATCCCGCCAGATGATGCCATAGATGCATCTACTAAAAATCTCAGACGAGTTTGCTCAAACCATAATAATGCCAATCACAGAAAGTGTCAGTGTTCTCAGTGGTTTATATCATAAATACAATGTTGTATATAAGAGATTTCTCATCAGTAAATTTGTATTTCAAACATAATGCAGTCCTCTGTTTCTTTAAAAACAGTGTAAGAATTTATATTTTACAACTGTGGCTTTAGATGTGACCGCAGGGCAGAAATGATTGAAAGAAAGGTCTCATCCTGGAAAACATATGGCTTTAATCTTATTAGTCATGATGCCATGGAACAAACTGCTGAAAGTCCTACAATGTGTTATACAAATGACTACCCACAGCAGAAATCTGAACCTGAACCAAAGCAGTCTGTCCTGCTTTGATGTATTTTCCCAAACCAGTCAAATCGACTATTAACTAAACTTTTACCACACACACACACACACACACACGAATACAGCACTGATGGCAACAGGAAGAGATGACGCCTTGTTTTAAAGGTAACCATTTAATATGCAATCCCCAAAGTGAAAGGGTGTTGATTCCTCTCCTCTGAAATTCAATTAGGTTATTTACACTGCGTTTAAAAGAGTTTTCCAGAGCCATACTTATGTCACTGCATGTTTTTTATTTGTGAAGGCAGACACCGAAAACACTTTAATTAAAAAATTAAAATATTTAATATGTTAAAGAATCAGAAGAATCGGTTCAGGGAGACACAGGCCTTCCCAGCCAGCTGCCTGTGCTCCCCTCCCTGTCTACTCTCTATCTAATGTATTTATTTAATTGTCCATTATTTGCTTCAGCCGCTATTTAGTTATTTTAATTCAATCACTGTTGATCATTTTAAATTGTACAACTGATTAAAAAATTATTTGATTCCAGTGTTAATTTATCATTAAATCAACTACCTTTTAGAACTTTGAGTCAACTGCTAATTATTCATTTAATTCAATTAACATTAATTTAATCATCTGATTTATTCACCATTTATTTAATCATTCAATTGATTAATTAAGTAATCAATCCTTGGATTTTAACCCTAAAGCATTATACTTTTGTTTGTAAAGTTTTAAAAAAAGTAAAAATAAGACCCAACACTTAAGAAGATGAATCTTCCGTGTCAGCTTCCAGAGAACAAGAAAGGAAAGGAATTTGCACGCTAGGTTAATGAGAGAGGCCGCAGTTGGCAACAAAGTTAATGAGGCTTCAAAATGAGGAGCCGTGGGTGATGTCACTGTGGCTTTTATAAGTCTAAAGAGACCAACTGTGGATCCTTCAGGCTCCATTTGGAGAGTACCACTTAAGTATGATCTGACAAAAACTGAAGGTGAGAAGTCTGTGTTGTACTTCAGTCACTAGTTATACTCCAGTTCTTCACCCACCTTACTTTTAAGCCCATCAATCTACACATTTTATATATGGCTTGCTTATGGAATTGGCCTCTTTCCTTTGTATGTGCAGCCAAAAGGTTGACTAAACGTTTAGGGACTTAATATCTAAGTTCACATATAGTTCTTTGCACTGCCTCACCTGAGACCTGCAGTTTCTCAGTTATGTGGGACATTTCAAGGCCAAACATGCATTACAAAAGCATGCTTTTAAGAAGACAAGCATTAAAAAATGGAGAGAAAATGATCCCGATGGTCCCATTTATTCCTGCTTAGCTCTCAGAGAAACGTGATCCGCATCTACAGATGGGCACTCTGCACAGACTTCTGCACGGCTGAAGAAAAAAAGAAAAGAAAAAGAAAGTGACAGGGCTGTCCTAGAAATCCCCTGTAACCCCCGCAGTGGAATATGGAAATTTATTTGACCTGTTCCCAAGAACCCTAAACCCCTCCTACAGCATACCGGCTCGCCTGCTGGGACACAGCTTAGGGAACGTGTCGTTTTCTGGAAAAGAAAAGGATAACCTTCTCGTTCTGGAGCATCTGTCAAGGAGAGCTGCACATATGAGAGGATGTAGGTGATGAGACCGCAGCTGAGTCGTGAGGGTCGTGATGATCGAAACCTCTGCTGAGTACGGAGAGGCACATGCGCCTGTCCTCCAGGGGCTGTGGGAGTATGTCGTGAGAATCGGACATGAGGACGTGTTACGCTCGCCTGACCTGCCCGCGTCTTTTGCCTTCTTGATCTACGTGCTGCTCTGCGCGCCTTTCTTCGCGCTGGATGCGCTGGGGAGCGTCTGTCAGCGGGTTCGGTCTTGGAGGATCTCTGCGGGCTCGGGTCCGCCGCCGTCTCTGCGGCGATGGTCGGAATGTTTTTGGGCGGTTTTGTTGAATACATGACCGTCATCCTTCCCGCCACAGCGCTCTTCGACGCCTGCTGAGCCCCAAGTTACCAGCGGTGGCCCCAACCTGCTGGCAGCTCTGCGTGGAGGTAGTGGCGTGCTTACTGCTTTTTGACATGCTCTTTTTTATATGGCACTACACCATGCACAGGTGAGCAGCACACGGATTTCCTTCCTCAGTGTCCCCAAAATGAAAAAAAAAAAAAAAGAAGAAGAAGAAAAAGACATTTAGTTTAAACATTTAGACTTCCAGAGTTTTGAGTTAGTGTTGCACAATACTGCAAGATTTGGTATATCGATCTGATACCAAGTAATTCCAGGGTCAGTATCACTGATACTGATACCGATACAGATACTTTTGAATAAATATGACGAATTTTCATGAAGTTTAAGTGTTTAGTGATTTTTTTGTTTGTTTTGACTGTAGACTAACATATCATTCTGAGAACATTCTGGTCATTTCCAAGCAACAGTGTAATCAGAGATGACTGTCTGTGTGTGGATTTTGGTCCTCAGAGTTTCCTGGTTGTACTGCAGCATCCACCAGATGCACCACCAGCACCACACTCCCTTTGCTCTGGCAGCTCAGGACACAAGCTCAGCTGAGCTGCTGTCCCTGCTGCTGCTGGCTCTGAGCAGCGCCTGGATGGTGGGCTGTCACCCTCTCAGCGAGGCCCTCTTTCATATAATCAACATCTGGCTTGCAGTGGAGGACCATTGCGGCTACAACTTGCCCTGGGCTCTACACAGACTACTGCCCTGTTTGGGAGGAGCCCCCCACCACCACGCACACCATAGTGTGCAAACTGTAAATTATGCTCCCCTCTTCACCCACTGGGACCACCTTTTTGGGACATACCGTGTGTTGGCGCTACGTTCCCATCCAGACTGACATGCGTGTTGTATGCAATTGATTTGCCAATAAGGGTCAATGAAGGATTTTATATTTCTGGTTGATGAGCAGCTTTTCTTGTTAACACTTCGTGTATATATTTGCAGCAGAGTCATTAAGAAAGTATGTACCGAGGTTATAGAGCAATGGCGCCATGGACTGTTTTCAAAGTCAACAAGAAGTACAGAGTCTGCCCCCTGCTGCCTAACTACAGAACTGTTGTATGGGGGCTACAAGAAGGGAACACGGAATCAAATCACCTTATTCTGCAAAAACAGTGCCGTCTTCTTCAACGAATGTGCTAAATATAGATGTAAAGCAATGCATATATATATATATATATATATATATATATATATATGATATATATACTACTATATATATATATATATATATATATATATATATATATAATTTTCAGGCAGATATATATATATATATATATATATATATATATATATATATATATATATATATATATATATATATATTTCTGCCTGGAAATCTTCTGCTTTGCTATGGAAATTTCACTGACAATAATACAACGGAAAATTCTGTAGATTTACAATATATTCTCCGTATTATTTACAGACATTTCCATTAATTCTAAAATGGAAAATCCCATTTATTTACAGTATATTTTTTGTACAATTAATGGATACACTGTAAAAAAAAAATCAGTAAAAAATTGGAAAATGTCCTGGTAATTTTCTGCCAGGACTTTTTTCCGTTTTCTATGTAAATTTCATGGTATTTTCTGTAAATGGTGAAACAGAAAATTCCTTTATTTTCTTCAACTCAAAATCTACACAAAAATATGACTGCATCATCTAACTAATGTATTGTCTCATGATAAAATGGCTAAATAACCAATACATGAATAAAAGCACTAACGATATATACAAGTGTACAAGTATATATACACATACAAGTGGCTTTAAAGTGTTACCTGACAAGCAATGACACATACATTTAAGCTAGAGCCACTACTTTGTGTTTTACCACAGGCAAACAGTTTAGTTGCAGTTTACACCCATGTCTGTACACTCATGACACCGTATACATGTGTAGTGAGTTATGGTCAAAACTTCACCTTTGACCACGAAATTGCATTCGCTTCATCAAAGAGTGTGAGTGAACTTTTGTCCTAGATTAAACCTGTAGGGTCTTCACCTTACAGTATACAGTGCCTTGAGACAGGATCTGTTGACTGCTAACTGGTGCTATATGAATAAAACTGAACAGATCTGAAGAAGGTGCTCCTGGAAATTGTGTTTATTAGAGCAGGACAGATGGATATCCACAGCCCTCTCAGGCTGACAGGACTTTGACCTGGTGGGTGCTATTGGAGTACAGTGGATGGCTGTGACGTTAACAGAACCAATTTGAGATCATTTCAGATTTATGGCCTGCTCACCGGATTGCTTTGCTACTTTTTGGACCATTCCCTGTGAACAGTATAGATAGTTGTATGGAAAAATCCTAGTATATTAGATCAACGATGTCACGTTCAGAGTCATTTACCAGGGTTCAAGCTAAGATACCATTGTGCCGGGCTGAGAATTTCTACTACCAGAATGGCTCGCTATCGTCACATATGCCTATAGTAACACAGCTATTAGCACTAGGAGGTGTTCATCTGATCATTAATGAGAGGGACACCTGGTCCGATAGCGTCGGCCTGTGAAAATTTTCTGGCTAGAACCCTGTATGAATCACCTTTCTTCTGCATGTTGTGCATGTTGATGCTTAGTTTTAAACTCAGTAGGTTGTTTTGACCACGTTAACATGCCTACATGTACTAAGTTGTTGCCATGTGATTGGCTGATTAGATAGTAGTGTTGAACACCCGTACCTAATAAAGTGGTCAGAGTACTTGAAATAATTCCTGCAACAGTATTTGATTCTTTTTGTTTCAAAGACATGACATTTAAACGGATGTTTTTGAGTTTAAGATTTTATTTCATATAAAACCAGTGTAAAATTTGTCAATGATCAACGGGTGTTACAATTTACAAAACTGACAGATTCAGTTATATTTACTCTGTGCTTGGGCCAGGCTCTAAGGTAGTTATTAGTTAGTATCTTAAAAGTTTAACACAGCTGTATGTTATTCACCTACTTTAGGGGCAAAACTCAAATTTTGTAGCTAAATAACTTAGATAAATTGCTATCTATCTCAATGTGTTACTGTAGCACTACTATAGCGTGGCAACCAGTACTTCCTATTGCCATAAAATCACTGAGACAAGCTCTTTAATTATTAGTAATTTCACATGTTTTCTTTATGCCTATTTATTTCAACTGGCCAACTATACTGTGCTTTGGGATGACTGATGTTCTTTCTGTAATAACTACATTTAATTAATCAATTAAAGAATACTGAACTGTAGTCAGGTAGTGGCAGTACAGCCATTGTGGAGTGGCAGTTTTTCAGTCGCAACCACACTGTGTTTAATACAGAACTCTATGTAAAACTTTACTGGACCTGAGGAATGCCCATTGGTTAAAAGGCACAATTTTTGGTTAAAACATATTTGAATACCACATTTATAATTGTATGAGGAACCAAGTAAATGTTAGGGCAAAACAGTCTTTAGACTTTAGACAGTTACTTCATTGACAAACTGTTGTTTTTTATGCTGAAAATGATATTAAAATTCCATACTGTCTCCTGCTCTTATGTTATCTCAAACAGGAACATCTCCATATGTGTGATAGGATCCACAAGAAAGTGCTCTTAAATTGCAAATTGTCCAGAAAAATTGATGTAAAATAATACATTTGGCTAGCCATTATCAAATAGAAAACTATACTACTAAATAAACATTGATTAATGCTATTGTACATCTTCCAAAAAAAATGGATGCATTCTCATGAACATATGATTAATTAAAAAGCACATAGGAACAGGCACCAATTTGTGAAAGCTGGTATGTTCCCCCCACCATATTTGAAGACAGTATCTGGGAAGGACAAGTCCCTTCTGACTAATGGTGTTTTACATGTTGCTGGAGACCACCCATATGCATAGTACTATGCCAGAGGCAACGGAGAAGTCATATGTGTTTGCGTGCAGTTAATTTTATTTATTTTTTATTTTTCTGAGGGGGGGGGCATACACCTCAGAAAGTACATACAGTAGCTGCGCCCCTGAAATCATAAGGTCACATGGATCTGCAAATTTTAGTCACAGTCGTACAGCCATGCTCACTGTATTTACGGCCCTAGTCAAAGTAGTACAGCCTATAGTCACGGTTGTATGGCGTTCTTATGGCCGTATTATAAAGCGTTACAGAAAAATGTAAATATTCCAAGTCCATCCATTTTCTTCCGACATCATTTTCAGGGTCTCAGGGGTCAGGCTGACGCAGAGAGACAAACAACCATTCGCACTCTTACTCACACCTACAGTATGTACAATTTAGACCAATTAACCTAACCACACTGTGTCTTTTAATAGATACTGTGTATATGTATATTTTTCCTGTGAAGTTCAGTGCTATATTTGTTTGTGAGTGATTGTAAAGTTTTGTTAATAGTCGATTTGACTGGTTTGGAAAAATACATCAAAGCAGGACAGACTGCCTTGCCTCAGGTTCAGCTTTCTGCTGTGCTGCTGGGGTTAGTCATTTGTACATTGTAGGACTTTCAGCAGTCTGTTACTTGCCATACTGATGTGCTTCCATGGCATCATGACTAATGAAATTAAAGCCATATGTTTTTCAACATATGGCCTTAATTTCATTAGTTTCTGTGTTTGCACATGGCACCATGTCAGATGACTTGCAGCTACCTTACACTCACACTTGAACACCATTACACTTTCTCATAGAAGAAGGAAAACAAAAAGCTTGAAGTTTCTCAATACTCTTGCACTTTACCGCAGTGTCAAGTCTAGCCATTGTTTATAGCCCGTTAACACAAGTTTGCCTCAAGGGACTACAGCAGAAACTCCAGATTTACAGGCAATATATGTTGTGTATATTGAAAGCCACATAACATAGTGAGTGTGCACAATCTTCAGGGTGCCAAAAGTAAAGGCTACAGACTCCAATGAGAAGTTTGACCAAACAGGACATCCAGCATATTCCAGGTGTTGCCAAATATGTCACATCGCAGCCTGTTAACGAACATAGAAGGTGCACAGTCTACAGAGAGGCAAAGAGGCAAGAATGACATTCACAAGGTAGAGCCGTGAGGACAGAAAATATGAGATCTCTTCTAAAAGGACTAAAATACAAATGGAAACCATCTGGAATAAGGCACGGCAGAGAGAAAGAAAGTGCTCAGGAAGACTCGTGGTCATAGATAGCTGAACATGTGGAGAGAGAGTGTGGGAAAAGAGACACATGTAGCTTGCAGGCTCATCTGCTTAAGGAGCCAAATGCAATTCACAGAGAGATAAAACCCTCATAAATCACCCACATTCTAACAGGCAGTTGGCATGACAACAGATATTAATATATTTGTTTAGGAGCATGAAAGCCATTATTACTTCACCGAATTTGCTGAATCATCCTGAGGATACGATTGCTTGGACTACTGCAGTCATCTGTTTTTGATCATGCTTTTCATTACACACTCTGAACTTTTGCAATACCATACGTAATTGTTTTCAAAAGTGCTTGAACATTTGGAAGAGATTTTTGCTCATAATGATCATGTGGATTCTGAGAAAACTGTGCTTTTCCTGAAATGATTTGAAGACAGAGCAGTGAGAGATGAGCGCTGGGTGGTGGAGCCAGGAGATGGAACGATAAGCATGTGACCCAAAACGGAAACAATCAGACCTTATTACAGACCCCACGTCAGAGTTTAGGGCGAGTCACTCAGCTGTGGGTGACACACACCAAAACACACGTTCACAGCGGGATGCACGTCGGGGTCCAGCAGTCGGCACTGTGATGTCATCCGGTGGAGAATTACTGAAGCACTTTGAAGTGTCTGTACATGGAGAACTGCTCTGAATGTTTACTGTTAGGTGTGTTCTTAAAGTTGGCACGTAGGCTCAGTCTTTCCATGCCACCACTGCACCTTGTTAAAATCCTTTCAAATCAAGAAATGAGAAAAAGTAAAAGGCACTCTCAAGCAGTCCCTACAAGCAGAACAGACACTGAAGACTTCCCATTTCATCACATTCCCTGAAAGCTTGCCATTCAGTGACAAAGGCCAGATTCATATTTTTTCCATAGTTCTGTAAATATTCAATTAGTGAGTTTTACATAGCTGAGGCCGCCTGTTGTCTCAGTAATTGAGGTTCCCGCTCTCTTGTTACCATTTTTAGCCGACCTCTGCTCTCATCTTGCATGAGGGGGTCATCCAGTGCCCGAGTTGTTTGCTTTCTCAAACATCTCAGTGCACTTGTCATCAGCTCATAATAAAGACAGGTTTTTGGGAGGCTTTGCAGAAGCGCAAGTTATTTTTGTAAATACAAGATTCTAAAAGGCAGTGGAAGCATTGCAAACTTAACCGACTGTAAGGAGTTGGAGCTGCTGTATTTCCAAAAAGATATTTACCCCAGACACACTTTTCACATTCATGCAATGAGTTTGTCTGCATCTTTTCAATTTTGACCTGATTTCCGCTCTTTTAGCAATATAATTTACACAAACTGAGCACAAGCACCTTTCATCGAATTTGTGATCCACATGCTTAACAACTCAGAGGCAACAGAAAGGATTAGACATTCCTGATCTATCTGATCTCTAGCTTTTATTTATATCATCAGTCCGCGTTGGTGCATAAAACCATCATCAGTCAATCTTGCCATTCGGGTTAACATTCACAGACACGTTTGTGACAGCAGAACCAAGATTTATTTGCTTTTTCACTATTTACGAGCAGGTTTTCCATCACTGCGGCCTGTCAGTGCAAACAGCAGCTCATCCATTTTATTCATTAGCAGGCCACAACTTATTTTCCCATGGCTCTTTGTTTGCTTGTGGTGCATGACCTGTGACCTGCAAGCTGATACTGTTGGACTGGGTGATGTGCAAACCTCACTAAGCAGCAGGGATCTGTAATGCATTTATAGTTAAGCACGCAATTCATCCAGGATTTTTTTTAAATAGTTATTCTTTATTCTTTTACAAACTGATAGCATTTCTCTTCCCAACAAAGTTCACTTGTGCTGCAAATGCATTGTCATGGTTGCATTGTCATGGTTGCAAAACCTTCTCTACGCTGACTTACACTTTGACATATATAGTTATCTGCTCTGTTATAAAAATCAATAAATTAGAACAATAAATAGTGTTTTATTTGACACAAGCAGCAGAGGTATCAAAAGGCTTCTAACAAAAGAAAATAACTTTAGCTTTTTTTGGGAATCCATATATTGATGATGTGGCCCCTTCCCCGCTCCACAATAATGTTCCAACAAAGCCATTTTACCATCAAAGTGATGAAAACCAAGGAGTTGGAGATATGTCGGTGGGTGGGGCACATAGTGCTAGGTCAGTGAGACAAACCAGTTAAGAATGTTTGTTGCCTAGGAATGTGGCCCACCCTTGCCCCACTCCCCCTAACCATCACCTCAAAAGCTTCCCACAGTGGCTTTAAGTTCTCCAAGCCTGAGTGGTGGCATACATGTTTCTCAACCCATAACACCTTGCTATCACTGCGGCTCAGGGGAGTGGAAAAGAGGCATGTGAAGTGGGAAACGGGGTTAGGATAGATAACCCTGACACTGCGACCTCAATACAGTACCCACGTATCAGGAGGCCACAGGAGGCAGGCGGTGGGCCTGGAGAGTTCATGCCTTGTCAGGTTGCCTCAGGGAGGTCATTTTACTGCGCCAAGGCACATGAAGTGCTGATTAGTGTTTGTATCAAGTGGGGAGGCCAGAGATAAGTGGAGAGGAAGGCAGATGTCAGGGGAAAGGGGAGAGGGAGGGGGACAACTGGCCCACTAGTTCCCACCAGGCTGCAGGATGGGCTTGGTTCTTTGGGAAATCTTGAGACTTTCTAGTCTTGTGGGTATGAGGGCATGCATCATTACTGACAACAAGCTGCTCATCTTTACTCTCCCTCTCCACCGTCCATATTCACCTTTGCTTTATAAGATGAAATCGTTTCTGTCTCATGATACAAGACATGGTATTTGTCCGCACTATATGCATTTTGGAGTTCTTATAGTTTCAGGCATAGTGACTGAACACTTTCAATCCCACTGAGTAACCCTTACGGAGATCGTAGCGATCGGCGCTCTCTTTCATCGCAGGCATTCTCAGTTCATCTCCCTTTTCAGCTTTTCGTTGATTTTGTGTCCTTCCTCTTATTGTAAGACTTTCTGAAGAGTTTAACTTTCTAAAAACAGCGTGGATTATCTGCAGCCACACTCAGCCACCACCATGCCTTCATACTTGTACTTGTAGGTGACCACCCCCGTGTCGTCCAGATACAGCAGGGAGATGGGGTCCAGCTTGGTGGGCACACAACATGCTCGTGCTGCCTTCTGAGGGCTGTTGATGTTGACCAGTGTCTGGACAATGGCATGCTTGGTGGGTGTGACATGCTTTGTCAGTGGGTAGGAACAAATTCCGCTGCACTCAAAGGCATCGTAACCAGTGGGCGCCAGGATCCAACTGTCCCATCCAATGTCCTTGAACTCTACGTACAGAGATTGCTTCTTGCAGTGGTTTCCCTTGGCATTGCGGCGAATGCGGGAAGCTGAGTCGTAGATCAGATTGGAGCGCATCTGGATAAGGTCTTCTTCATCTGACTCACTTTCTTCAGTCCCCCAGTCATTCTGCAGAACCACGTTAGAGGTTTCATGGTCAATCATTTCGTTCAGTTCTCTCCTGTCTTCACGGTGATCACTACTTTGATCATCAGAGAATACGATCAGCAGGGGTTTGTGTTTTTCCTCTGGGCTTGTGTCGATCTTCATGTCCCCTTGAGGTGGACCGCTGTCTTTGTCGTCTTCTTTCATGTCTTGAACCTTACCATCATCAGCAATGCTGGCGATATGCACTTCCAGCCTGTGTGTGGTTCCATGGTCAGACATGTGCCACCGCTGAGCAGCAGCGGTGAGGTCGAACGCCTCCCAGCCATTATCGGTGCCGTAGACCTGGCGTGAAGCCAGTTCCACCAACTCTACCCGCTCTTCTCCTCCACTGAATGTGTCTCCTCTGGCGGTGGTTGCATCTGTCATGTTATCGTCATGCGATTCCAGCTCGTAGATAGTGACCCTGCGGTCAACACCAGCGTAGAGGTGGCGATCATTCTGCACTAGGGTGTAGAGGCGAAGCTCAGCTGCTGTAATGCGTTCGTGATGTGGGACTGACACATTGAAGAGGAGAGGGTGGCGCCTCACTCCTCCAACACCCACAGCACTGGGAGAGGAATCTGGTCAACAGGCAAAAAAGAAAAAGATCAGACATGAACTTGTTTATCAAAGATCGAGAAGCTCTAAACTGCTATTTGAATTTTATTGCAAGCGCCATGTAAGAATAGAAATTGCATTGTGAAATGAAAGATCTATAAAACTGAGTACAAAGGAACATTGCTGTGAACTTAATCAATAAACTTTGTATGTATCTGCAAGGAGACCCTTGTACTCAGTTTACTCTACTTGCGGATCACAGTTTGATAATAAACTTTTTTTGTGATTAAAAAAAAATCATTACAGGTATAAACTTTGCATTTTACCCTATGACGTATATATGTCCTCATTAAGGACAAGTAACCCTTATTCCTAAACCTATGCTTTAGAGAAAAATTAAAGGAATGTTTATTTACATGAAGAATATTTAGCAAAAGCTGTATCATAGGGGTAGGGGCAGGGTAATTTATCATCATCAGTGGGAACGTCTGAGTGTTAGGGAAGAAAAGGTAGTTCTCTTTTTCAATCTATATTTTTGACATGATGTGGAGAAGTGCCGTACCTTCATTTTTGAAGCTGCGGATGATGTTGGCAGTGGGCATGGCACTGTGGTCATTAGCGAAGCGGTTGTAGAGCTCCATCATGTACTCTGGTGGCTCCTGTCGTGTGCTTCCAGGAGCGAAGGTAGGAGGACCCATGCCGGACAGGTTGAAAGTCCGCAGAAACTGTTCCTTCAGGCTCTCCAGCAGGTTTTGCACATCCATGTTGTCATCCTGCTCCAGCAATGATAAATCCACAACCCCTCCATGCCCGTCTCCGAGCCCTGGAGCGGGACGTTGTCTCTGACGGGCTCTGGAGATGGGACTGCTCTCTCCACAGAGAGGCCCCTGGAGCAGCAGGATGGAGTATATCAAAAACAAGGTCTTGGAGGTGCAAATGGTTCCCAGTTGAGAGACCCAAGTGCTCGCCATGGGAGAAATAATCTGAAGCACTTTAATTTATGCCCTCTAGGGTTGTCTTTGGATGAGCTCATGCAAAAAAAAAAGAAGAAGAAAAACTTTATGATCTCTAATTCAAAGGTTAATTTTGGTTAAGATCAGTTCATCTGTAGGCTGAGAAAGTTCTTCTAGCTGAGAAGTATTGGTGACCCTTGCACAGACCAGTGTGAGCCCCTTTGCAGGCGTGTGTATTCCTGATGCTGTCTTCCAGATCTCACAGCATTTATTTTCATGCACACCTTTTGATGTCCTTTGTAGCAGCGTTGTAGTTCCGGTGGCAGGGTGGCCGAGGCTCGTCTTTGTCTGTCCAACTCATCTCTGTTGTGTCCTCTCCTCTGTCAGTCTCTCTCTGGGCTTTTCCTTATCAATGCTATGTTAGGGTCTGCATTGCTCTGTGCTTATGGGCTCTTTGCTGGTGTGTGTGTGTGTGTGTGTTTGTGTGTGTGTGTGTGTGTGTGTGTGTGTGTGTGTGTGTGTGTGTGTGCATGTGCGTGCCTGCCTGCTTTCCCTTGTGCGATGCACATGAGCGTGTGTGTTATCTCACAACTTCCTTAACGAGGATAAACATTGTCCTATTTTGTTTGGGTGGGTGCTCCAGGGTTTGATATTCTGCACTTGTTTATGTGCTTTGTAAATGGTGGATTTTTCGCGAGCTGCTGTCTAGGCTCCATTGACCATTTCTTTTTTGACAAAATACGACACAGGTCTGTTGATATCATTGAATGCAACAGGATGCATCTATTAGGCAACACTGGTCCAAATGAAATTGAAATGCAATGAGGTGTGAGGCCTTAATGATAGAGCATAAAAGATACTGAGTTCACTTTGAGTCTAAAGAACATTTCTAGTAGTTCACGAGAACGACAGCGTAATACAAAATCATCATTCCCATTGATTCAGCAAAGTATATATCAACACTCTGATGCTTGCTGAAAGATACTTCCTCCTCTGGGAAGTGCATAGTATGCTTGAAATGGGTTAACTGAATGCGAGAAGCGATGAGGCACGTTCACAACGTTTCATCAGGGGCACGCAAAGCTTACAAGACATTCCTTTCAATTAGAATAACAGGAACAAGTCAAAGGTGATGGCAGTGGAAACTGGCTGACTAATGGAGAAGACGTTCAAGTCCTTGTTGAATGTATTGATATATACTGTACACCACAGGGTGAAGGAAACAAACAGCTAAGCTGTGAGAGGCTCTGATGACATTAGTAATGATTCACACCGGCTTCTTACCAGATCTGAATAACTGCCCGGTTCATCACCTGAACTTTTGTCTCACTACACAACTGTTCTTCATTCCTGAGCTTCTTTGTGTGACCCGCAGATACACTCCTGATTTTGGTGCGTCACAGAGATGGGAAAGAATGAGCTTTTCCTGCCTCTGCCACTCATCTGCCAGGCTGACGGTTGTCAGACATTCTGTTATCTGCTGCTTTGTTAAACTGCTGTAGCAACAGACTGTCACATCTTCCTGATGGACTTAACACCAGAACTCACGGAAATCCAAGAACTACTAGAATTCCCATAGGCGGTCAATCTGACCGCCATACATTATTTGCATAAATTTATGAGAAATAAATATAATATATATAAACAAAATTTATAATCACTAAAAAGAAATCAAAGAATACGTGGATCTGTAAGGTTACCAGTGAATTAAAGATGGCCATGGTAAGGACCATCAATAGCAGGAATGCATGTCTGTGTAGATTCTCAGCCATGGTGGTCTCAAACGCTTGAAAAAAGGTGACTAGATTTCTTTAAATTCTTCTGAAGATGTTTCACCTCTTATCCAAGAGGCTTCTTCAGTTCTAAAACCAAAAGGTGGAGAGTGTCAGGTATTTAAACCCTAGTCAGGGTTGTCCCCTGTGGAGGTGGTCTGTAAAAAGGCGTGGGTCATTACCATCAGGAGTAACATGGGGTTTATGTCAACAAAGATATTACAAAATTTAAAAATGGTCAAAATGACCATCTTGGGAGTTCTAGCGTTAAGAAAGCTTGAAGAAAAAAGTTCTTTTTGCACATGTAGTCAGGCCCCTGCATATGGCCTCCATTATGGGCCTCAAAGTGTATCAACACCGGATTTAGGGAACACATGGTTGCTATTTTTGGACTGAACCTTTTAGGAGACAACATTAAGTGCTGATATCCTGTTTCATAATTTTTATGATTTCCATCTGTGTTATGCTTTCAGGAGCAAAATGTATTGAAAGTTAACACAGTTTTCACCACAGAGTGTATACGGTAATATTAATTAGCCTTTTTTTCTGTATTTAAAGCAGTACTTAATCATTTTTGACAAGAGCAACACTAACATTTATGTGGAGCTGCATTTCTTGGCTGCTTGATCAGCTCCGTCTTCACCAGCTCTGGCTGTTCACCAGTTCATAAACTTAGATCTCACTTCTGATATGATATTGTGGGGTATTAGTGGATTTTAAAGAAACCCATTAGAGCAGATTTGCAGGCTGGGCATCTGGTACAGTGAGCTGAGGTTTTCTGTTATGCTCCATAGCTTTGAGATAAAAAAGAACCTGGAAAATCAGGTGTTCACTGGCTGCCAGTTTCAAGCTATGTGTTTTCCATGTCCCGTAGCTTTGTTTTGTTTTGTTTAATTTATTTTGGAAATACAAAATGATAATTGGTTAGTTCAGCATTAAGCAAGATGCTGTTACAGAAGAGTATACAAATTTTAGTTGCAATCCAGCTGGGAATTGTCCCCATAAAAAATGTGTCTTACTGACTTTGGTGATGTCTTTTTTTTAAAACTCAGACACCGACTTCATTCTGTCCAGTGCTTTCCATTATGAATAAATGCAAGGCTAATGGTGTTTCCACTAGGATCTGCTGCTCTCAGTCTAACACAATTGCCAAGTGGGACCAAAAGGAAAATTTCTGGTATTTCCTCATAGACCCACTTTCCCTCCTTGAAAAATGGTTCAACAGCACAGAGGACACAGTCACGGTGGGGTCTAGTTTGCATGTTTCTCCCTGTGATTGTGGGCTTCCTCTGGATACTCCAGCTTCTTCCCACAGTCTAAAGACAGGCATGGGGTGGCTTTCATGGGGCAATCATGTCTGAGTTGAATTCCACTGTTTTTGTTTTAACTGAGAATGCGATGTCTCTATATTAGATTGGTAAATAGATCCACCATGCCTCTTGCCTAGTGACAGCTGGCTCCAGCCCCCCTGCGGGGTGATTTCAGATGAATATAGACAGTCATAGACTGTATGTAAAAGATGGATGCAACCATCATGCTATCACCCAGTCCTTTCTTGGCTGGTTCTTTGGAGCCAGTAGTGACCATATTTAGACCAGAGGGTGGAGTGCTATATTAGCTAACAACTAGCAAGCTTGATTTGTGAGGACCTGTTAATTAGGGCTGAGTAACACACTAATAAAACACCAGAATTTCACTCACCAAAACTAAAGCACAGACTTATCAGATGGGCTGAACCACACAGCCAGTTATTTGTCAGATAACCTAATTAAAATACTCCAAAAAATATTGAAGAGGAAGTGAGGCCTTGCCAGAGCCATTGGCTACATCCGTTTGCACCACACCCCCATTTTAACCCTTAATAAACACTAAGAAGAGTTGGACCAAACTTGACCTCCTGTACAGTTCTTATAAAGGGGGAAATTAGTGAAACAGATCAGAAAATGTTTTTGTGCAAGGCTGTAAACATGGTACATTCAAGCATGACATTTTAACATGAAGTCAGACTCACTTGCAGCTGGTTTCAATTTCATCCCCTAGAGGCTGCTGCATGGTTTCTTTCATGCACTATGTTAACTTTATTTTTTCAGGAATGCATCTGTGCTGATGTTCCCAAATATTCCCAAAGGGATTTTCTTTCACTCATTTGTATGAAATGTGAAAAAAGTGTAGATTAGTGCAGAAAACTTAAGATGTACTGTACAATGATTTTGCAGATCAATAGAGACATTTTGATTTGTGCACTTTTTTTTAATTTACCACTGAAATGAAACATGTGATGACTCCTGTATGACACACACTATTTGTATTGTCCAGTATTTATATTAGATGATCCAGTCATCCTCTGTTCGCAAGGTTGGAGCAGAGCTGATGTCTGACCCTAGATTTCCATGCAAGTAATTCATGTAAATATGTTCTGTATAACAGTTACACCAGATTCATACACAGTGACGTGACTGCTACAAAGGGGAAGGTCAAAACATGTTTAAAATCTCTCTTGTGTGATATTATGCCTCAAACACAAATTTAATAATCAATAATTTACCTAGAAGACCAAACAGTTCAATCAGAAACAATCCAGTAACTCCAGTGATTGATGCAAGCATTTCCTGTGTCAACTGGGAGCCCCACTGGTAACTGGACCACAAATCCACTATAAGTGAATCACAAAATAACTTTTAAGTAGGAGTGTTTTTTCTCATGAGGAGCTGTTGAATCTCTCTTTGCTGCTCCTGGTTTCGTCTGTGGGCCTCGTCTCTGCTACGTTCTGCATTTTTTAGGCAGATCTCCAGAGCATCCACACGGCGGCGTTCTGCCTCCAGAGCAGACTTGAGCTCTGTCATGGCCGCTTTCAGTTCCTTGTTCTCCTGCTGCAAACTGCAAGAGGTAATGACAAACACAAATAGGTTCATGTATGCAGTAAGAGAGTCCAAAAAACTGTCCTGGAAATAATTCCTGCCCTGGGATTTGTTACTCCAAAAAAGACATCAGCATTCTTTTTAGGAAAGTTTATTTTTCTGACTTAAAGGGTTTGTCAGGGTGTCCATGTGACTCCTTTGCTAAACTCACCTGTCTAGAAGAGGCTGCTCAGGGTCTTTCTTCTGTTGTGGCATGCTGTTGACCTGCTGAGTAGGACTGTTCACTGGCAGGGTGTCTACACTCTTTTGATGAGAGAGCACCAGGGCAGCCCGGGAGTTACTTTCAGGGCTTTGGGGGGCAGCAGTTAAAGAAACTTGGTGGTCACTCGCCCTTCGGGTCTTTAATCTATCCTCCTCATCCTTGTTACTCATTGGAGATCCCCCGAAAAATGATCCGGAAGTCCGCAGGTCCAGGATTTTAAAAATGTCCTCTGACAACGTCCCGCACTTTTCATCCACACTCTCCTGGATGCGACTCCACCTGAGGGCCTCAGTCTTGGCTGCCATCCCGGTGAGTGGGCAGTTGAAGGTGGGTAGGGTCTGAGTGCGCTTGCGGGGGCTTCCTAGCCAGTCATCTGCAGAAGGAGATGACGGCTCCTGCAGGGGGGTTTTGGGACTGTGGTCTCCCCTCAGTGGGCCAGGACTGTCAAAGTCCTCCTCTTCTGGAGACTCGGACAGACATGCATCGCCCATCTAACACAAACGCACAGCTGAAGATTAGTTACAGATAGAGAGGGTTTTCTGTTTGTTTGTTGGTTTGTGTGAGTTTTACATTGAGAGGAAAGAAACAGGAGCAGAAGATCAGTTTTGAACTGAACCAAGGTAGCTTGGAAATGTGTGCAAAAATATGGGAATAACATTCTTTAAATGCTTTATAGTGCTGCAACTGTGAACAATGATCAAAGAACCAAGGCTACACATTCCTGTTTATTAAAAGCTAAATAATAATAGCGAGCTTTGCTCCTCTGGCCGGTCACATCCTACAGATGACTGCCCCTCCCTGAGCCTGGTTCTACCAGAGGTTTCTTCTGGTCAAAAGGAAGTTTTTCCTTCCCACTGTCACCAAGTGCATGCTCATAGAGGGTAATTTGATTGTTGGGTTTTCCCTGTATTATTATAAGATCTTTACCTTAAATGTCTTGAGGTTACTGTTTGTTGTGATTTGGTGCTATATAAATAAAATGGAACTGAATTGAATTAAAACAAATACGTTGGAATTCAGCTCAGACATGATTGTCCTGCTGCTGTCTATTTGTCCCTTACTTGCTTTCCCCTTTTTTGCTGCTGACATCAATGTATTCTCATATATGTTTATTGTTTATTTATGGTTTGAGGTTTCTGATCATTCCCTGCTCCATATTTATAGTAGCTTTACATGATTCACAGTTCAGAATAATCGTTATCTATCTTGTACTGGGCTTTGAAATTGTTTTATTTTCCTTTACTTCAAGTAAACTTTGTTTTGATTGGCTGACCCTCATAAACAACAGGTTTAAGGGTGAGGGGAGGGAGATCGGATGAAAGACATGCTGAGAATGCTGATACCAGTGTCTGTATCTTAGACTGGTAAATAGATCCAGCAACTTGTTAATTTAGCTTAGCATAAAGACTGAAAAGAGAGCGAAGAGCTAGCCTAGCTTTGTTTAAGATACAAAAATCTACCTACTGTCACCTGAACAGGATCATACCATGCTTCTTTACCCTGTGCACATAAAGTTTGTCTCAGCTGCTCTCTTATTCACAGGGGTCACCCCAGTGGATGGATCTGTCTGTTTGATTTGGCAGGTTTTTATACCAGCTGTCCTTCCTGATGCAACCCTAGTGATTTGAGTGTCCTACTGGTCTCAAAGCAGGGATTGTTCCCAGCCTAGATTAGCTGTTTCCAGTCACTGTGTCAAGTAATCACTGTGCTACATAAACCATTTCCTGGATCCAGTTATATGTTTATATTGATTGTTCATATTGATGAGATGACGGCAACAAAATGAATACAGTATTGCCCTGGGAATAGTTACTGCTTTGGCCACAGATTTTGTTAATAAACTAACTCCGCTGTTTGCCATTTATCTGAATTCCTGTCAGTATGTGGAAACTCTGGTTTATACAGTGCCAGTCAAAAGTTTGGACACATGGGTGAGTGCGTCCAAACTTTTGACTCATACTGCATATTTTATCAATAAAAATGTCAGTATAGTAATGCCTTATTTTGACAATAGAGAGCATGCTGCAAAGGCTCGACATGCAGTTGGTGGTTCATACCTCTGCGGATTCCCAGCCCACAAAGCTTCGGGGAGTGTTCTTCTGGCTCTCTGGCTTGTTTGAAGGAGAGGGGGGAAGCACGTCTTTGGAGAGAGGAAACAGAGTCTCATGCTGTCTGATCATCACAGTCATCAGCTTTTGGATCTGAGGAGTCGCTGTGAAGAAAAACAAACACAAATGTGAAAAGATTAGGATCAAAAGGTCTTATCTTTTGGCATTTTGAGACACTTTCTTCAGTCTTTTGAAAATTCACTTGGATGGTTTTATACAGTTGAGATAGATGGTTATATAGACATGAGACCATTAGGTGGAAAAAAGAGTGGCAACAGAGAGGCAGCAGAATTTATTGAGATGGTTGTTAAGTTTGTGAAACTAAACTGAGGAAGAAGCACAGCTTCGTTAATTGTCTAGTGCCGCATATTGCAAAAGTATCTAAATAGTACATCCTTTTTTTTTTTTTTTAAATGGTACATCCTTTTCCATGACTTGAACATATGCAGTGTATAAAATAGAGAAGGATGGAGACATGTTGCTGTTGTCATTTCTCATTTGGGGTGTTTTCCGGACAATGATGATGCGAGTTTGCACAGCCAAAACAAGTGAATCAGTGAGCTTTGCATTCTCACCTTTCATCACAGTGATAGGGTCTTCTATCTGAGGTTTGAGCAGGTTGATGCCCATCACAGTTGCCAAGTTCTCCACGTTCATCTTATTCACCTTGGAGTGTAGTTGTACCTCAAACAAGAACCTGAAAACAACAAGACATATGATTAGCACAGTAACCAGAAGAGAGGCTGATCTCAGTACAGCACTTGGCTCTCATCTTGAACCAGAGGGACTTTGTGGGAGCTTGTTTCTTTCTCAAGGATTTATTAGATAACTTTCCAGTTAGGGGGCGTCCGCTGTAAACTCTAAGGGCTTGGGGTTTTTCACTGGAATACTCTGCTTCAGTGTGTACTCACCGACAGACGTAACTGAGAAGGTTGTAGTTTATTCTGGGGAGAAGAGCAATTTGTTTCTCCAACTTTTCCCAACCCTGAAAGGACACGAGCAACCAATTAAAGGATGTGTACAATCAAAACATCCGAGAACGTCCGCTTCATGTCCACACATACACTCAGGTCTGCAGACACCTTGCAGTGGTTTTAAATTAAGTATACCTCAGTGCTGGTGAAGTCCAGCAGGTTGGTGCAGTCCAGGAAGTCTTGGTACTGACTCCAGGGCACCACAGGCTCAGGCAGCTCCCGCAGGTACAGTTTGAGTAGTGACGCCACCGTGTGGACATCTGTGTCTCTGTGGCAATTTACACAATATTCATTACCCAGTGAGCATTCACCATAGGCATGCAGATTGGTTGGTTACATACTGCATCTGTTTGGAAGCTGGAGTTTATATGCACGTCTTGTGGGGTTGAAATGTTTACCGCAAGTGTTCAGTTTTTTGTATGCTTTCCTTCACACTAAAATATGTGTAAATATTTTATTGGACTTACAAAAAAACATTGACATGGTGGGGTGTAGTGTAAACAATGTCTAGAGCTCCTCTAAGGATTTTCTTTGTGAGTAACTTTGACAAGCAAACAATTCAAGAGGGAATGTATGTTGTAAAAAGTCTGTCAGGGGGCTCAAACCTCATGGTCCCTGACTCTACTCACATTAGATTACAGACAAACAAACAAATTGAGTTGAATGGATGTTTTCATCTGCAGATTTCAGTCAGAGGAGTTTGTGATGTTGAGTAATAAAGGCGTCCTCCTCTGTGCCTGCCAGAACAGGATGTGGTATCACCCTTAGCTCTCAGCAGACACAAATCTATCAACTTCTCTCTGTATCTCTTTCATCCGTCCCTGCTTTCTCAGGAAGAAAAAAAAGCTGATGCTGCTGATTGATTAAGGTTAGGATGTTTGTCTCCTTTTATGGAAGTGGCCCTTTTTAAGAAGGCTAAAATTTGTTTCAAGTACATTACCTGTTTTTTTTAAAGTTTTTCTGAGACATGTGACTTTATCACTCTCTCACTGAAGATTGTGAAGTATTTCTGGCCCACTCTTCTGTACAGCTTCAATTTATTGAGGTTTGTAGGCATTAATTTATGCACAGTTCTCTTAAGGTCCCACCACAGCATTTTAGTCAGGTTGAGGTCTGGAGTTTGACTGGGCCACTCTCACTTCAGCACCTTGATTATTTTCTTTTTCAGCCATTCTGTTGTTTTGCTTGGTATCATTGTCCTATAGAAAGACCCACATGTGGCCAAGCTGTAGCTGTCAGACTGATGGCCTCACATTTGACTCTAGAACACTTTGGTATACAGAGGAGTTCAGCTCAATGACTGCAAGGTGCCCAGGTACTGTGGCTGCGAAACAAGCTCAAATCATCACCCATGCTTGACAGCTGGTAGGAGGTGTTCGTGCTGATATGCTGTGTTTGGTTCTCACCAAACGTGGTCCTGTGCATTATGGCCAAATATCTCCATTTTGGTCTGGTCTGTTCAAAGGACATTGTTCCAGAAGTGCTTTGTTCAGACGCTACTTTGCAAACTTGAGTCATGCTGCCATGTTCTTTTTATAGAGCAGTAGCATTCTCTTGGCAAACCTTCCAAACAAGCCATACAAGTGTCATAAGTGTCATGAAGTTTAACATTTAGCATGCAAACTTAAGCCTGAGAGTATGAGATGTAACCTGTGGGTTTTTTTGATTAGCAGCACTTGGTTGCTACTTACCCCCTTAATTCCCATAGAAACAGTAATGATGTAATTAGTTTTCCAAGATCAGAATCCTGTGAAAACTTTTTTTTTCACATGACTGTAATTATAATCCCATATCTCCCATGTCTTCATTTAATATAGAGGGAATAGTGAGTGCATTACCTAGGGAAGGAGGGCCTCTCTCCTGCATCAAAGGCATCTCTGAACTGTTTGACAGCATTATCCTGACCAGGGAGACGGAAGATGCCCTCCTCATCCAGCCCATGTTCTTTGATGAACTCCACACACTTCTGCACCAGAATTGGCACCAGGTGAGGTCCAAAGCGTTGCTCATATGTCACAATGTCCATGAGACTTTTTCCAAACACTGTAGACATACAAAGTATAAAGATATGACTCCTTCTATATAGTACAGTTAGAAAAATGTTTGAATGAGCAGCCATTGCCCCATTTTTGCCCCAACCACATGAAAATACGGTCATGTATTGTCACTTGATTTTATATGTTTACTTTGAGAGAACGGTTCTCATTTCTTGAGAAAGCATATTTATATCTGACATCAGTGTGAAAACAGTTGCGTTTTCATTCACATGGCATTGATCAGGAAACAATGTGCTTCAGATACAGCCAGACATTACTAGAAATATCTTGTGGTTTAGGCAAGAGGGCTGCCTGAACAGTTGTGCAGGCAGCTCCCACTCACAAGTGTGAATATGCACTGGAATATCAACAATATCAATTCTCACACTGGCACAACCTGACTTCACACATCACACTGACTTTATACTGGGCCAGTTAAAGACCTGCTAATAACCGATATCACAGCATCCACATACCGCATTGTATGTGCGCTGTATGTGCGCTTTCACACATGCACTGCATGTGTGAAAACTGCTACATCAGGACTTGGCAACTGGATGGAGCTGCAAAATGCATTTGAACCTAATAATGAAGTTCACATGGGCTGTACTCACTGGTGCAAATAATGTAAACCTGTAACCAAAGGCAACTACTCTGCAGTGGGCTATTTATGATTATTTGGAACCTTTTGGAATTTTTGGTCCATCCATCCATCCATTCATTTTCGTCCACTTTTCAATTCAATTCAGTTTATATACTGCCAAATCACAACAAACAGTCACCTCAAATTCTCTATTTTCCCCGGTGGCTTTTCTTTGCTGGATTTGGAGTCGAAAAATAGGGAGACATGACTAACATTTCTGTATTACACATCCACACTGCTGAGGTTCAGTGAAACTAAGAGATGCACATTAGTTTGATAAACTGTTCTTTTTTTTAATTCAGTGTGTAAGCTACATATATTTCACAAAAATGGTAGCACCAATGATGATAAATTAAAATGTTTTTAAAAAAGATCTCCATTTCCATTTTTATATTTATATAGTTTTTTTTGTCAAAACAGCTGGTTTAACTCTGTCTAAAGCCAGGCTAGCTGAGGCAAATCTGCCTTTGTTCACTAATAACACATGACATCCAACATTCACTACATGCTGTTATAGTAAATTCCTGAAAGGTTGTGGGTTTTATGGGAAGGTTATGTGTTTGACTGCGTCTTAGCTTTGTTATTCAAAGCTTAGCAAAGCTAAAACTAAACCGACTTGATTTTTGGTGCTGGGACAGAGATTTTTTCTTTTGGGTTGTTTGATTGTTTTATTTCTGGATGGTGCCAGGCTAACTGTTTTCATTCCTTATGCTTAGTCAAGCTAAACAACAACTGACTGTAGCTTCATGTTTAAAGGTCAAATATGAGAGCACTGTTTATCCTCTCATCTCAACTTTTGATATAAAAGTGAATTTCCTAAATATGTCAAGTAGGATCGTTTCAGGGCAATGAATAAACTCCATAACAGATTTTACTGAACCTCCACTTGTTGGCATTCCGATGACTCTGCGCAGAGAGCGGACCCACTCTTCCATGTCGCTCTGGGAGTTTGCCATGAACACATGTGGACATCGCTCTCTGTCTCCAGTTGTACCTGTTAAAGAAACAGGAAACAAGAAGTATAACAGGAAATATTAAAAAGGTTTCTGATGACACAATGGAAATGAAGGGATTCCCCAAAAGAGAGAACTGCTACAAAGGTCCTGGAATAAAAATGCCATGTAAGGCCTCTATAATAAGGGTCAGCTACATGCTTACGTGGTATGATCTCAAAGAGGTACTTTCCGGGGTCATCTGAATTTGGGGGGAGTTCATTAACTTTACTGAAGCGCAGCTGGATGACTCCCTGCAGGCCAGAAAACAAACACAAACACACATAAGAATTATAAAGTCCAAACCAGAAATCCTTCATGCCAAGAACCACAACAGTCTACACACATAGTTTCATTTATTCTTAGAACATCATATGACGGCAGTAATAGTGACTGCTTCCTTCTTGTACAGCAAAGTAACTGCTGTCCCTGCCACATGAGTGGTGGAAAGGCCTCAACAGGTATCATCACCACAGGTGCAGAGCGGTTGCTTTTATTGTTAGAAACTGATAGAAATGAACAGTTGATCTGTCCTTTTTATGTCCTGTTTATGTTCACTGTTCATGGCAAGAAAATTAACATGATAGTCTATTTTCACTTCCTCTATCTCCCTTTGCTATCTAGGCATTAAAACCCAGATCAAAAATAGAAGGGGCCCTTGGGAGTTACACAGGAGGCAAATCACTTACAACAGAAGAGGCTGGGAGAAGCTACAGTTGGTAACACGCTGTCTTAATTCCATTTTATATCTGCAGAAATAAAATGTCGCTTTTTTTTCTTGATGTTTTACACTTTAATATGTCTACAAATTTTACGAAGTTTTCCAAGCTTGGAAAATAATAGTAATAAAACAAGAGGCTTGCCTTCATTTTATAATGAACATTCGGTCATGAATTAGTTATGAAGTTCTTATTAAGCCAACTCAAAAAATTTTGGTTAAACTCCATTAGGACTTTAAATTACAGCTAGCAGTGTGGTTCAGCTACATTAGGCAGGGATGAGAAAGTTAACTAAGGACCTTCACAAAATAACATGACAGAAACGAAATTGCAATTAATTCTTTTCACTTGCATGACAAGCAGCGATAGACGCAGATAAGCATCAGCACAGCAGTGTGAGGTTTGCTGCTCAGGTCTTTATTTTAACACTGAGCAGAGCATGACTCCGCACGCTCCATTCTGCTAACATAACAGCTATAAATCCAGTGGCCCACTGCACTCTTAGTGTCAGCTTTGCTATTCTAGCATGGAGGTAGACAAAACTCAACCTGAGCACCTGAACTTTGGTTGGAACTACAGTATCAAAGTGCCGGCTTTTACCCAGAACTCTTGTTAATTTTCTTAATTGCATACTGCACGATGTGATTCCTATGATTTGTAATAGTGTGATGTGTACCCTGAAACATTAGAAATAATCGAAGTTCCCGTTTAACGTCTAAGTGTTGGAAATTAGTTTGTGTAAATATAAATTACCAATTTAAGTAACTCAAAAAAGAAGAACTTTCAAAGGAAGTCTTTTTTTTAAAGTTAGATGATTTTTAAAAAAGTATTCTAATTTCTTCGAGCATTTGGGTTTACAGAACAGAACAGTCAGAGATTTTGCTTCTGGCTTTGAAAAGCTATTAATAAAATGTGCAGGTACTTTCTTGGTGCACCATCTTTTTGAAGGTTTGACCCTCTCGCTTTTTTGGCCCAGACAGACCTACAGCATCCTAACAAGGACTTAGTTTTTAAATGAGAGATGAATGTCACGGATGTTTATGCAAACCAGTGGATCAAAATCAGGCATGAATGTGCAATAATAAAATGCTCTCAATGCCGGGAGGCCTGTCTTGTGAGGCTTCCTGCAAGAGTTGTTTTCTCTACAGGAAATGTGTAAGGTTAGCCACACAGCTAGCAGAAGGTTTGTGGTCTTAATTAGAACTGATAAAGACACATTTCTTATTAAAATTTAAATTAATCTCGGGCTATACAACACATTTATTGCAAAAAAAAAAATATGTTTATATGACAGTAAACAGAATGCTGATTTGCCTTTATCTGTGCTTATATGCATGCTTAACCACTGAGTTAAAGAAACAGAGCTTCAATATGTAACTGAGACATGGAAATAATTTTAATGTCCTATCATTATAAAAATTACTTTACAATCTTTAAACATATATATAGCATGTGAGTGACTCTTTTTGGAAACAATGGCATTCTAACAAAGGACAAAGTGGATATAGAAATATATAATTTTGAAAAACAGCATCAATAGTTCACCTGGACAGTGGTCTCCTTATCATCTTTGTGGTAAGTCAAAGTGCTTCCTCTCAGAACAAAGTAGCGCTGCTGCCAGTTCTTGACTAAAGACCTCTGCTGCTTCTTCAGCCAGCCGGCCTTCAGCGGCTTGTCCATGAGCCTGGAGGAGCGTGGCGAGCCCTGGCCAGGGCCTCCCTCTCCAGGTATCACACTTTTGGATCGAGCTGCCAAACACCACAAGGAGGCAGTTGGTTAAAAACGTCAAGAACAACAATCCCCAGCGTGCTCTGTCACAGCCGCAACTATGAAATATTACCAAAACACCAGCTGTACTCAACTTCAGTAGAGCACTTCCTCTTTTTGATATGAATATGCATCAGCCTATCAGGGTTGAGAGAACAGCTTGCTGTAGCCTACTTTTGTTCCCCATTGAGTTTCAGGCTGACAGGAAACTGCTGGTCTGAGCTGACCAGTTTCCTGTGGAAGGTGCATGATTGCAGCTGTGATTGTACTAACACAAATAACAGTGGACTGACCATCAAACAATAAGATGGAAAGTTCAGCGGTTAAGTTCTGGATAGACAATGTCACCTCACCTGTGACGCTAGAGGCCACGAGGTCACTGGTGCTGGCCCAGAGAACACCAAGTAGGACAGAGACCGTTTGAGTCTTCCTTGGGTGGTGGGACTTCAGAGATAGCTGGACTGGGACTGAGCCCACTTTCTCAGTTGTTTTTTAATTCAGCGTGTCTTGTTAGGCAAGATGATAGAGGAAAGGAGAAGAAGAAGGGCCACGCCGGGGTAAACAGGAAGCGTCCACATCACTGCCGGAGGCCCGGTACACTTTTGAAGGTCTCCACCTACAAGCTCGAGAGTCCTTTGGTCTCATTTTAATAGCACCACCCTGATTAGTGGAAAGTTAAAGAACTGTTGAGGAACCATGAGCCCACACACAGCGACATCACACCACACCCTCAGCTGACAAACACACAGTTCTTTTAAAGTCGCTTCAATTCGTGACGAGCCACAGCCCCACAGCCCTTCAAAGCTGTGCTCAGTGACCACTGAGTCTTAAGAAGACATTTGTGACAAGTCCAGCACCTTCACATCAAGGTACACACAGGGAAGGCTGATGTTCAGTTTCCCGCAGACTGTGGAGAGCTATAGAACTAATATGTAACTAATTTACATATTTCTACTGAAGTGTACAGATGTGAGTACATCCTCAAATTTACATGCTCACTTTACTTGAGACCGGCTTGCATCCGGGCCTGACTGAATAAATATGAAAACTAAATCTTTTACTTTAAAGGCAGATATTCTAGAAAGCATATTTTATATTTTCTTGATGGGAGTTAGCTGAGAAAACGGATTTTACTCTCACAGTTTTGTGTTAAATATATGTTAGCAATGAGCTAGATTAGCATAAAGACCAGAAATGAGGGGAAAAGGTTAGCCTGGCCTAGATCAGCGTTTTTCCATTTGCTTTGTTTTTTTTTTTTAACAGGACATTGTTGTACTTAACTATATCATATAATGTGGCAGTGACATTTATGTATTTTTATTTTTTATAGCACCAGGCTAACTATTTTTGTTCCTAATCTTTATACAGTTGTGTTTTGTTTTCAAGGAGCCAGCCTTCATTGTATTTTTTGAAGTAGTCTTGAACAATCGTCCTCAAGGTTTTCCGTTTCTGTCTTTCAAAGTTTTTCATTAGAGATTCGCTGCTTTTTCACTCATTTTCAGTCCAGTCTACAGTGTACATTTTCAGAGGAATGTGTTTTTGTTGTTGTATGTTTTGTTAAGCCACTTAACACTGACCCGTGAATCATTCCAGCATGAAAAAGGCTCAAGTGATGAACCAGTGTTGTGTCTACACATAACAGACAACTTGGCAAAGAACCGATTTGAAATTGTATCTTTAGGCATTTTGCTACTTGCAGCCTGTCACAAAAACACATAATTTGCACATTTTAATAAATTGCTGCACCTATTTCCCATTTTCCATGCAAAATGTAAATAAATAATGGGTAGCTTAAGACTTTTGGGCAGTACTATAGGCCTCTAAGGAATTTAGCTGCTAGACATGATAACTTATGTAAATTAGGTTTCGTTTCATTCTGTATTTTTAATAAAATCCCTGTTGCTGGTACCTATCGTGCACATTACTGCTCATTATGTTGTGTACACAAAATTCAATGTCTTACAGGACTTTAGGGGCTCCGCGGGTTCCTCCTTTTCCAGTATTTATGTTACTGTAAGCTAAATACCTTCAATCCAAAGCTTCATATTTAATAGAGAAGTGTTACAGTTGTTTCAATCTTCTCATTTAGTCCAGTAAAACAAGTACATTTTCAAAAATGTCAACGTATGACATTTCTTTAGGATCAAGAAGTACTGGTGTCAAATGGTTTACTCTTTATTCATAACAATCGCTCTGAGAGTGTTTGTTTGACCTTTCCGAACTTTATGAAAGGACAGATGCAGTATGACTGTGCAGACATTTGCACATCACACTGCACTCACATATACAGTATGTAGGCAAAGTCATACAGCCACAGGAACTTTGCTCTTGCATCAGTTTCCTGTTGAAAGCCTCCATCACACTAGTTTAGAGAAAAAAGAAATCAGCCATCCAACTCAAAATATCCAGATATCATGAGAGGAATCATGAGGGGTCACCAGCTTTGAGGAAATAATACTTCCACACCAGCGCAAGATTGTGATATTAATATCCATGTGAAGTAGATAAATGCAGTGTAGGCAGCTACTTCCTTTCACAGTGCTGAACAACTATGACGCTGTTGGTAAAAATGGATTAGAATAAAAATTAAAGTAGAACTGTACCATAGAGAATTCACAGAGTGGGTGGGTAAGTGCAAACCTGTTGTGATGTGAAGTATGCAACTGTTATGCCATGAAAACCTGAGAGCGAGCAAACAGTTAATTATTGCATTGTATCCACCCTGTGCAAACACCAGAAAGCAAAGCATTAGTGGGTCTAGCCCACTGTGCAGTCACTTTAAAAATACATCACTGCACAAACAGCGTTGGCTGGTCGGCTCTGAGTCCCTCAAGAGAAGCAATGTAAAGTTTTAAAGCTGTTTGTATATATTCTATTGTGTACAACAGTGACTTATATATTTTAAAAGAGAAAAAAAAATAGGAGGGGGTGCATTTACTTTTACCATGTAACACACGATTGTGCTGAAAAACCTGAATAGAAAACAAAATGTCCAGCTAGCTATACTATCAAAACATCTTTGGCTATACTATCTACCATTAATAATAAGCAAAGAAATCAAAGGGTCACAAACAAATGTAAAAAGAGCAGTGCCTGCTGGGTAAATGTTTTTTTTTCTCTCCATATCATGCCAGATTTCTTGGAATGTAAGTTAGTCAGTTTACATGCCATTAGATGAGGGAAAAAATGCTCAAAGTGTATTGCTTCTAAAATATGAAGTGTGAAAACATTGCATCTACTCTGACTGTCAGTGAACACAGCACGGCCACGGGCTTACCTATGCGAGCTGTCTCTGCCTTGAAGGTGCTGAAGTCCCAGCTGCGAGGTAGTTTCAGAGACATTGTCCTTAAAAATTCATGCCACGGGTCAGTGTTTCAGTTCACACATGCACCTCACTGGAGCACACACACACACACACACACACAACGCAAACACACACACACACATAAATACACACTCAAACACACAAAGAGGAGATCTCACAGATCAAACTTCCTTCTTCCTGTGTTAATCTTTTTTTTTTTCAGCCCTTTACAATGCGTCCCCTCGTGCTGCCTTTACTTCCATGTTCATACTTGTTCTTGTAGATTAAAGCATAAACTGCTTACAGGCTGGTTCTCTAAAAGATGCAAAGACTTCAGGGCTTCCTGTAGTGGAGAGTCTTCAAGTGACTAATGTTGAATGGTGTCACAAGAAAAAGACGAGGGGGGGGGGTAGCCACTGGCAGCGTCTTAAAGGAAATGGTTTTACCTCTTGGTATTACTCCTTCAGTGAGCATCTTGCTTCACAGCTCAGGTTTCCGTGAAACAAAGTCAGTACTCTCAACGGTGTACTCTAGAAGGTGAAAGTTTAGGCATCTTCCATTGGCCCACGACATGCTCCTGACTCTGATGTTTCTCCATCATAAAACAAATGAATGGGTATTACATAGATCGGTGCAAGGAAGTCAACTGAATGTATTTGAAAATGGGGAAGAAGCCCAACAAGGGAGAAACAGGTCACACAACCAACCACATTTTGTTTTAATACATTTTTAATTTTCTCTGAAACAAGACAAAGCACATCTCAGCATCAAAAGATTACAGCTTTTCTCTAGACAATGTACAACGCAACACAAACCATTGCACATTTGAATAATTATATACTGAAAAATCATATAGTTGTGTAAGAGAACCTCGAACCATAAAATAAAACACAAGGGGGAGTCTACACAGTATGTGGGACAGACACATCTCTCCCATACATTCCTTTTCAGAGGCTCCTGGCCGGGCAGGATGCACAACAGCAAAGTGGCACTGTGTTGATTTAAAAAATGGCACAGAGGTGAATCCTGGGTGCCTTGAAAATGGGGGTAAGGGTCAGAATCAGGTTTCTCTTTTAGTTTAAAGTGGCATTATTATCTTAGAAATTACCTGCTTGTGAGCAAATCTCTACTTTAGGGGTACTGGAATGTATCAAGCAGCAGTTAGCAAGGGTCAAACCTATCCACCCAGAGAGTGTGACACTCCATCAGCCGAGCACAGGAGCTACAGCTCCCTCTAGTGGCCGTCTGAACACCAGGCAGTGAAATGGCAGTACAGAGCTGCTGGGCTAAAAACCTGAACCACTGAATGACAACGAAGACAGTGAGGCCCGAAATACATGAGATACCTGTGCCTGCTGAGACACTAGTTATCTGGAACCTACTAGAATAAGTATCCACTAGTATCCAGGTTGATTCAACTTGCACTACCATGCAGAAGTAGACACACAACGGCTATCAGGGAAGAGCTTAAATAACACATCCAAATGTACTAAAGCCACAGCAAGAAAACACTTTTCTGCTATTTCAATACTTTTTCCTATATGGCAATAATAATAAATATGCCTCTAAGCAAAAATACTGAACACTCAAAATAATTTTTCTGAACATCCTCTTAATAAATCTATAATATAGCAACTTTGAAAAAGGTTTGCTTAAATAAAACATCTTAAGAAAGATGAACAGTGGCTGGATGTCATTGTGAAAGGAATGGAATTCAAATAAAGGAGGAAAAAAACACTCATAAAGCCAAGCTTGGGTTACACAGTGGCTCCTTCTATACAAAAATATTAAAATCAACTTTTAGAAATTGATTGCCACAATCAAGCAGAAGCAAAATCTGGGTAGCAAAAGATTCTTTGCTTGAAAATACAACTTTCTTTTTTTTTGTAGGTGAATATCTGATCAGAGGGAATTTAAGGTGAAATAAAGGAGTCATTTACTGAATCAGCTGATTTTTATGGTTAACATAGACATATACTGACTAATAAACTATAAATAAATAGTATATTTATGCATAAATAGCACTTTTTTTTTAACTGTCCATGGTCACATCCCTGCTACACTGACTACTGCATGAATGTTCATATTGCTGTTTTGTTCTTTGAGTAGACTTCCAAATAAAAAACTGTTCAGACTGGACAGAAAGAAAACAATGAATGTGTACAAACATGATGGTGGTTGGTCCTGTAGGCAAAGATCAACCACTCTCCTGTCCTCTCACCTGAATGATCACTTGTAATCAAATGCAAATCTAATCAACACCTCAGTCATTTTTAAGCTTGAATGGAATAAACTGCTCTATCACACTGCAACAGAGGATGAAACAGCCAGACACTTCCAACAATGCATCTTAACAGCGCCTTTCACTTGATTATCCCTGACATTTTTCCACCAAAATTTGTCTTCAGATTAAGAGACGATTAAGAGCATGAGTCAATGTGGCAGGGTTTTTTTAAAAAAAACAAGTGGTGTGGTACCCCTTTAACATCTGCAGCGTGTGTGTGAAACTCACTCAGAAAGCCAACAAATTGAGAGGAAACAAACCTTAAAGAAGCTCCAGCTTTTATATTTTAGAATTAAATCCAATACACACAGCTGAAAGTAGCATTAATAAAAACTTCCACTGGAAAACCTCTGGGAATGAACGGCAGCATGTACACAATAAGGAACTGTTCTGATGAAGTTTAACCTAACGAGAATGTAACAGGCCACTTTACAGCAAAGATTTCATTCAAATAACTCGAGGTGACCGGTCAGTGTTGATGTGCTGCTTCTGCCCCGAAGCCGGGAAACACAGTGACATCACAGCACGCAGAAGCAGCTGATGGTGGCAGTGTAGAAACTCTGTGGCTTACTTGTTCTGTTACCGATTCCAGCAGTGTCAAAGGGAGCAGCTGTAATGCAACAATTCCTCTGTACCTTACAGTCAACAGGCAATGAACCGCAAAAATAAAATCAAAATAAAAAGCATTTCTATCAACAAGATATTGTGGCTTTTATGTTCCTTACACCACACAACCACCAACGGTTGTGAACTCAAAGACTGGATGGACCTAAAGTGGACCTATTCTGCTTTCCTTTATTTCCTCTCATATATATATATATATATATATATATATATATATATATATATATATATATATATATATATATATATATACACTGCTACAATGGTGGATGCTCATATTAAACATGGCTAACCTTTCAATTTCCTAAAGTTTTTCCTCTCTCTATTCTTGGCTCTGTGTGATATCAGTGGAAACCTGCTGTTCAAAACGGTTTATGAGAGGCAGCCAATCAGAAGGAAGCTTAACAGGGAAGGAAGCCGAAACATGTTTCCGAAGATGAACTGAGGACCTGCACCAAGGCCCAATATAAGATAAGGACTACTCTGAACTGCAAATCATGCAAAACTACTGATACCACCAAGAACAATAATACAATGCTGGAACAAAGCATTATAGGTCCCCTTTAAGTGTAATTTAGTCGTTCATCTTAGATTTCGGCACAATCACATGTTAATGATTTGGCCAAGCATGAGAGGCTTTGATGAATGGCAGAAAAACAGACACAAAAAAAAACAAATGCATGTGGCAGATGGCAATGGTGATTTCAGTCTGAATAAAAAAAAGACACCACATTAAGATATAATAGAACCATACCAAATATAAAAACATCTATGTATAAATAGAAAAACTCACAATAAAGAAACTTAATTTAGAGGAGAGGGTGCAGCAGAAGTAAGAATACAATGAGTAACAGGGCTGAGAGCAGTGCACTGAAATAATAAAAACAATAATAAAATATCGACACACAATAATAATAATAGATATATAGAGAGGATATTGTGTGTACAGGTAGAAATGTACAGCAAACCAACATTGTGTTTAACAGTGTAAATAGATAGAGGGTGACTGTAATGGAAATGTGTAAAAGTACAGTGATTCACAAACTCAACCTGAAAACACTGGTGTCAGAGACATGATTCACAGACTGCAGGAACACAAAAAAGCATGACTCCCACACCCACATGAAATGGAATGACCCAAGGCTGTCGATTTTGTGGTTTTTCTGGTTGTTTTTCTCGGATGTGTTCTCGCTCACGCAAAGCACTGCGAGTCTTCCCAGAGCTCCAGGGCCGCGCGGGGGCTCCCTGGGTGCCGCTGCCCTCCTCTCCGTCTCCCCCTCCTCTCAGGGCGAGCTAGCTGTGGTTGCGGGAGGCTCTAAGCGGCGGCGACCTCCTCCAGCGCCGGCAGCAGGCCTTTCTCTGTCAGGTGAGCCTTCAGAGAGTTGAAGATGTAGAGCTGCTGATCAGGACGGAGGGCCAAGAGCTGCTGGATCACCTTGGTAGGGTTAGGGCCCCTGAGAGAAAGTGGGGAAGTGCTTAAACACAAATCTTCAACAAACAGACTAAAGTTTGATACAGAAAAAAAGATTTTTGTTTTAAATGCAGTATAGAGATGGACGGGAAAGCAGGGAAAGAGTTGGGGGAATGACACACAGAAAATGATCTGAGGTGAATTCAAAGCCGGGCCTCTGCAGTGGCCTTCAGCATATGGATCACATGTTCAACCAGGGGAAATACAGCAGCGCCCACAACTAATAAGCTTTATTAGTAATGTGTCAGTAACATTAAGGGTATAAAAAGAGGACGCCAGACAGCCTGAGTCATTCAGAAGTACAGTTGGGGAGAAAAAGATTAAATTGTTGACCTATTTGTCTATTCAAAGAACAAATAGCACATTAATATTTTTCTCTAAATTCATTTACATTATAAAACTTGCATGGCGTTATGTATATATATATATATATATATATATATATATATATATATATATATATATATATATATATATATATATATATATATTCGCAAAGATATTATGGCTAACATTTAAATGAAATGAATGGATTTATAGCATTTTAACAATCTTTTCAACATTATGCCAAATGGTGAGTTTTGTCTGCCCTGTACAAACAGCAGCAGCGTGTAATCAGCACTGTATCAACACTGCAGAGACCTGTTGATTTACATCAGGTGACGCCATGTGCTCTGATCCATGCTCAGGTTTCATTTCTGGTTTGGCTTCTTCCAAAGGTGTATGTGTGTAGCTCTCTCTCTCGCTCCTTCCTCCAGGATGTGTGTGGGTGTATGTGCTGAGACAGGTGGAGTCTGCTGATTGGCTAGATTGATAAAATTACTCTCTGGGCTGGATCACTGGGTGAACTCCAGCTGATAGTTTGTTATTTGACTTGAGAGTTTTGTGTAAATAGCATGAGTGGCAGTGAGAAACTGAACCTTAGGGTTTGTAGATTCCCTTATCTGTGCTGTTAGCTGTGACCTTCTTGTAAATAGTTTGAGTAAATACTGATTATCACTGTAAATATTGAGCACCTTATTGGAGATTAGGAGGAGTGAGGAGCCCTTTGCATCAATACTATTTCTTGTGTTTTTGGTCAGAAACTTACACGTGTGTCATTTTTGTGCCTTTTACCCTTTGTTAGGTAAGAGTAGGGCTCACTAGAAGCTTTTGTTTGTTGTTATAAATGTAGACCCAAATGTGCAGTACTGTTTAGTAAGATAACCCTAGCTAACATTAGCTAGCAGCAGTCACCAAGACCACTGATTCTCTGCACAGCACAACTAAATTTATCACATAGGACCGATATTTCTCATGATCTTCATCCATTTCTGGTTTGGTTATTAGCCTACCAGACTCACATCAACATAGCTCAGCTGCATTCCCTTGTGTAACACTATGGCCAAGTTCTTTTTTCTTGTTTTTTAAAGTCCAGTACAAAAATCTTATTTACTTTATATGTGGAAAATCTAGTTATTGCTTCATTTTTCCACACATTAATTTACTGGGAACACCAACCTGCAAGTTGCTCTTTAACAACTGTTTCTCAGTGTAAATGATACTATTAAGGCGCCAGTCACACTGGCCTTGAGACGGGTCAGCAATGCCCTGGCAACTGCTGGCTGCTAGGGGAAAAATGTGTGTTCTCTAACTTATTGTTCAAGTGTGCTGGCTGCAAAGAGAGCTGCACTTCCTCGTGAGTGCTTAAGGTTGCTAGCAGGTTGCCACAGTCACGCACAGTTTGCATGGAAGATGCCTTTGTGTTGGTTGCAGTCCATTTCAAAGAAACTATCCCTTTAAAGAGTGGTGTGCAGATGGGGAACATTAACTTCCACTAAACTACTATTAGGTTCATTATATTACAAGCTCAACTGCTGCTTAGAGCACTGTAAAGAGTGTAGAGGAGCACAAAGGACAAAATCTGACAATAAGCAAAATGAAATGCATTCAACTACATAAAACTTTAATCTTAATATGGGAAATTCATGCTTACCTAATGAAGCTAGCAATGTAGACATTAACGAAGGTGGCCATGAGGTACTGGCAGTCAAATCTGTCCATAATGCCTCCATGACCTGGAATGGTGTTTGCAAAATCCTGAAAGAAATAAAAAAGATGGCAGACAAGCTTAAAACGACAATGACAGGTTAAAAAAAAAAGCTTTGATTATATTTTTCCTGTCCCTCTCAGGGCTCTGACTAGTTTCTGCCGGTGTATGGCCACATCCCTACCTTGATCTTGAACGCTCTCTTGAAGCCGCTGGCAAAGAAGCCACCGAAGGGTCCCACGATGGAGGCAAAGGAAGAGAGAGCAATGCTGTGGATCTGGAATGGATACAGGCGCACTGTGGTCTGTGGAGACACAGAGGAAGTGTTACATCATCCAACTGCTCCAAAAGATCTTTTTAACCTTCATTAGGTGGTGTTGTTTAGTATGTTTTCCCTTGACACTGTTCAATAACAATTTTACAAACACGTCATACTAGGGGTATCACAATACTAAAATTTCAAACTTAATACTGATACCCAGAAAAATACTTCATACTATTTTCAATACCACGGGGAAGATTTTGACCCCATCCTGCAACAAGAGCAGTGATGGCGAAGAAGTCATTTCTTGAAAAAGTTAAATTAATTTTTAAATAATTTTCCTAATTATTAGTAAGATTTACTGAAATAAGTATTTAAGATTATGTTTAGAGGTTTTATTCATTTTACAAATGATTTAGATCGTTTCATTACAGATCATGAAGGTCAAATATATTTTAGAACCTACTCATAAACAAAGGGTACAACAGCACAATACCTAACACATGAAAATAATTGAATCACTGTAGAAGAAGAGCATTATGGAAAAGCTAAAAATCAATTTTAGATAAAGTGAGGAATTAGTTATATTAAAATAAAGATGATATTAAAAAAAAAAGTGCTCACTGTTAAAAACTGAACCAGTCATTGCCTGCATTTAAAGCTGACCTCACAGCTGGCTACAACCAAATAAGCAACACTTTTAATAAATTATTGTAAAAGTAGAAAAGTTCAAGTTTATGATTCAGCTGCTCTGCTCTGGATTTCACACTGTATTTGCTCAGATTAGTTCTCCACACTCTGGACTCTCTGCTCAGTTCAGCTACGGTTCCCCTGCTGCTCTGCACAGCCAGCAATCCGCCCAGTTCTCCACGTATCCGTAATCCAATCTGTCATGGCTCAATATTCCATCAGCGACTCGTTCAGTCTGCAATCATTCATCTTTTATCTAACTACAGTCTGCTAGCCACTACATTTATGATAACATGTGGCTGTTGTGTAACAGCTAATAATTAAATAGCTAATGCTAGAGTGTGCGCCGGCCAGGTTAACATCTATAAAACTTTAATACTTCAATGTTGTTAAAATGGGAGTTTTACTGACCTCTAAAATTCCTCCTAAATTGTTGTTCAGTGTTATGAACGTAAACTACTTCCACTGTTAGTGAGGGGAGGAGCTGTGCGCCTGACTGCAGCGGTGTTGTGTGAAGTTGCTTGTCAGCTGGAGGAGGCCAAGAAACCACTTTTGTATCGATACTGCTGCAAATGAATATCTTAATTCAATATTAATTTTAATATCGATTCATATCTGAGTATCTTTTTTTTTTTTTGGCAACTCTACATTATATTATAAATGTCTTAGTGAGAGGACTTTACAAAGAGCACGAATAGTGGTACCGGATAAACAGCAAGAGACAGCAACTGAATCTTACCCATCCAGTGACAGATTCCAGCACACTGGGCAGAGCGTAGTCCTGGAGCTGAAACAGCTCTGATGGCTCACAATCCACCTGGAAGCTGTTGGAGTCATTGTTGAACTCCACTGGACACACAAAGTAGCGATAGCCAGCCATGACGTAGGAGAGCTGAGAGGAGAGTAAAGTTACACTTCACTTTAACATTTATTCAGTTCAGAGATGCACCAATCAACCAGCCAGGGATCAAAACTGACCAATTTTCAGCATTCTAGGCCTGGACAGGAGTCAGTCAGCCTCCCACATGAACGATTATAAGACACTCCATACATGTGCAACATGTGCACAGTGATGCAGGAAAATAGTCATGACACTGTACCCTGCACTCATAGCCACACACTAACATATCTTTAGTGTGGAAACTCTTTAGTGCAAGTGAAAAATAAGTAAAGTTCAAAACTGATCAGTGCAGCTCTAATTTAGTTCAGCTAAACAAATCATGTTTAACTGAAAGCAGAAGAAAAGAGTCTGGTCTATAGGTTCAGATCTCATTTCTACACGTACATATAATACATACAGAAACTGGGAAGTTATAAACAATGACCCCTTGAGGTCTACGGGTAAACAATGAGGTAGTTGCAGGGATAAAACGTCCAGGGCAGCAGCTGCAATGACATGTCAGAGTCAGAGCTGGGAACAGGCAGCTTAAATAGGGATCCAAATCAGGAGGGTGTTTTTGTATATGACATGAGAAGAGTGAGTTTTTAATACCTTACCTAACTGAAAGATTTTGCTCCATTTAACCTTCATTCATACTGGGATACCAGTATACTCTGAAAGCTGAATTGAAAGATTTACCCTTTTTTTTTTTTTTTTTTTTTAACTTAAACACCTCTGATTGGAAACTCATAACAGTAGCTACAACAGGTGGCTACATCTCTGACAGCTAAAAGGAAAAAAAAAAAAATCTACATCTTACCATGATGCCAAAAACAATGGTGGAGAAGAATCCACCAATGAAGCCCTCCCAAGTCTTCTTAGGTGATAACTGCAACAGCCAACATCAAAGAATTCATTCACCACCATAAAGAGCACAACAGTCTTTAGGTGTTTGCTGCATGCATCAATCATTTACGAGAAAAGAATTTAACATGTACAGTGCCTTGCGAAAGTATTCGGCCCCCTTGAACTTTTCAACCTTTTGCCACATTTCAGGCTTCAAACAAGATATAAAATTTTAATTTTTTGTGAAGAATCAACAACAAGTGGGACACAATCGTGAAGTGGAA